>CAUYQU010017235.1:0-60919 GCA_963574635.1 Cheracebus regulus | reverse complement strand
CATTTTTCTCAGTATCACATTATACCTATTTTAAAAGTGACCACATAATTGGAAGTAAATCACTCCTCAGCAATTGCATAGCATTTCACAGATTTAAATAAAATATTGGTTGGCTGCTTATTTGTTATTTTCATCCCCTATTCTTTCCTGTCTCCATTGTTAAACACAATTATTGGCATAAAAGAGGTTTTTAATCCCCATTTTAAACTGTATTCTAGCCTGGGCAATAAAACAAGAATCCCATTCTCTCTCCCCCTTTCTCTTCCTCTTTCTTTCTCTCTTTCATTCTTTTTTTTTCTTTTGTTTGCTGTTTCTTTCTCCTTTTCTCTCTTTTTCTAAAATCTCTTCCTCTTTCTCTCTTTCATAAAAAAAACACTAAAATGTCATGTAAGAAGAAATTCAAATGGATTGCAAGGGTAAAATAGCAATAAAGTAAATCAAATTGGAATTAGAGATGTTTGGTTGTCAAAGAGAAAAATAAGCTGCATCTATAGTGGGCCACAACTTGAAAAGAACAATAGAGTTTTTTAATTTGTTGTTTGGATTACCCAAGACCCCAAGTGACTTCAGTTTGGAGGTGGTGAAATACAGGATTTAAGAGCACTGACTTCCAAGTCAATCTCTACATTGAAATGTGTGATTAGAAACTTCTCATTTTGATTTTTAGCTTTCTTATCTGTAAAACAGGGAAATTATATTAATTTTTAAAGTTTCTGAGAGTTTAAAAAGTGATATGTATGTTTTAAGTTGACTTAGACCTAATATCACTGAGTTTAAGGAGTCACCAGAACAGATCAAGTGAAACAAGGTATTAAATGTTATGAAGGGTTACTCATTTCCTTAATTAATTGAAACGTTCACTTTTCAATTTATGATATTGAGACTTTGCACCAAGTTTTATGTTTCCCATGATCCATAAGAAATCATAAGAGCTAAATTTATGAAGAAACAGAAAAATAGCATAATTCTTGATTTCTAGTAATAAATTGTACAAAGGCAGAAGTTAATAAAAATTAACAGAAAATAATAAAGAATCAATGAACACAAAAGCTGGTTGTTTAAAAGGATAAATAAAATAGAAACATTTCTAGCCTAACTGATAAGAAAAAATAATAGAGAGAGAGAAAGACAGAGAAGATACCGATTACCAAAATCAGGAAGGGCAGAGATTATCATGACAGCCCCTATAACAGATATTAAAATGATAACAAAATATGAAAAAACTTACATCAATCAATTGGACAATTTAGATAAAGTTGATAAACTTTATAAAAGACACAAACTACCAAAGCTCATTCAAGAAGAAATAGATAGCCTGAATATCCCTATGCCTGTCAAAGAAAGTGAATGATGAGTTAAAATCTCACAAACAAAACACCAGGCCCAGATGGCTTCACTGGCAAATTCTACCAAACATTTTAAAAGAAGTGATACCAATAGCACAAGTTTTTCAGAAAATTGAAGAGGAAGAAACACTAACCCATTTTGTGAGGCTAGAATTATCCTTATGCCAAATCCTGACAAATAACTACAAGAAAATAAACTGTAGACAATGTCCATCACAAACACAGATACAAAAAAAATTTAACAAAGTTTTAGCAAATTGAATACACTCATATGTAAAATGATAATGCATCATGACAAACTCTCTGAGTTGCTAGGTTGATTCAACATTCTAACACCAACCTCCTTTGGATTAATGTTTAAATCATATACCTTTTTCATCTTTCTGTTTTTAAACTTTTAGTGTCCTAATATTTCAGTTGTGCCTCTTATAAGCAGTGTAGAGTCAGGTTTTATGTCTTCATCCAGTCTGTTACAACTAATAAAAGATTATAGATATTTAAATATCTTACCTCAGTTCTGTGTGTTTTTGGTTTACATATTTTGAAGCTGTCTTATTATCTGTAATATATTTAGAATTGATGTTTTTTGTTTGTTGAACAATTTTTTAATAAAATCATCTGTCTCTTATAATTATTTCCACTTTAATAACTTATTTGTCAGATAAATTTGACCACATTAAAAATTAAAAACTGTTCATCAAATAATACCACGAAGGGAATTTTAAACATGAAGCTATAAGCGGGAAAAGATACATGCAATACATACATCTGAAAAGAGCTATGTCCCAGAGTAGGCAAAAAATATAAAAATCAATAAGAAAAATATCAGACACCCAATAGCAAAATGTGCAGGACATTTGAACTGGCACAAAAAATGATATTCCAGTGACCGTTAAACATGAAAAGGCGCTCAATTGCATTAGAATTCAGGATATTTAAACTGTGATGAGTAACCATCACACTTACCAGAAGGGCCAAAATTTAAATGTCCGAAAGTATTCAGAATTGGCAAAGATATTGAACAATGGGTCCTCTTCTATAAACCTGGGAGCATATTGGTACATATTGGTGTATATTGGCACAGCCATTTTAGTAAATGACATTATACAGTACATTTTATTTTACATATATACTTTATTCTGGCAGTTTCACTGCTAAATACACCTGTAAGGAATGTGTATACATGTATACCAAAAATATGTATAAGAATATTCTACAAAATATGTAGAATTGATAAATAATTTTGGATACATTCATGGAACAGAATACCAAACATCAACTAAAGTGAATGAATCATTTCATGCAACAATTTGGATGAATATTATAAATATGTGGAGCAAAAGAAGTTGGAAAATGCATACCATATGATTCCATTTATACCAAGTTCGAAGACAGACAAGCAATCTGTTGTTTTAGAGGTCAGGAGGGGTAGGGGATATAGGGTAATTTGGGGAAGGGGAGCAAGGGGCTCTATGGGGTTCAATAATGTTCACTCTATTGGTTTGGGAAGTGATTATAGAGGTGTGTTTACTTTGTAATAATTCATCAATCTCTGAGTTTATCACTTGTAAACTTTCCTATATGTATGTTGTACCTCAATTTAAAAGATAATAAAACATTCTCAGACTTAAATAAAACTAAATTTATTTTTATTTCATTTAAAAAAAATTTCATATTTCTCCAAGAGAAAGATAAAACTAAATTTAAATTTCTTTCTGAATTTCTTGACACCGAAGCCACAAAATAGATGATATTGAATTATGTCAAATTTATTTTCCAATGCAAAGAAAAATCCAGCTACTTTCAGTGGAGCATGTTCTGCTAGCCTTAGCCCCAAGTAGAGTATGCCTTCCTTTAGAGAAAATTTCTATAATGCTTCTGTATCAGTTCCATGGGGAAAAGATTGTGCCTTATTGATTCACCATTGTGTGTCTAGTACCTAGACTAATTTCTACACCAAAATACATGCTCAACAACATTTGTTGAATGATGAAATGAGTTAAGGAAAAAGAAAACTTTGTCACTTGAAGTAGTTATAAAGGTAGGCCTGGGCTCCACTATTATTGAAGGGAGGCCAGGAATTGGCTCAAACTAGGGAAAAGTCTGCAGTATGAACACTGGTTTGTGAATATTTCTCTTGTTACAAAAACATATGCTGTGAAAAGAAGCTCAGGAAATTGCAGGAGACGAGCCTTCACTGTTGTCTTTTCCTACCAACCTGATAAGTCACGAATACATCACAGTCGCCTACTTGAAGCCCATCTCTGCTTTGACTGAGTTACATGCACCCACTGGAAGTGACTTAAAATGACCTTTATCAAAGAGGTTGCAAATAGGGGCATGTTTCTTCCAAGGAGCACCCTAGTTAGCTTTTGACAGTGTCAGAATTTATATATTGAAAGTAATAACTTAAAAATATTCTGTTATTGAGCCTTGGTCTTTCCATGAATTTTTATCACTTTAGAGTGACTCATACGTGGATAGACAGCAAATTCATGTATGGCACAGAATCTAAGCTGTGGAGAATTTGTCTCTGCACAAATTGTTTTTACCAGGCATCTTGGCATTTAATCACACACTGCCTTAAATTGTTGTTTACTCTTTTTATAAAAACATTCCTCATCTCCCATCTACACTGTAAGCTCATTTCAATCTGGAGCTGTGAGTGCTTTTATTCTCAGATGTCTCACCTGGACACTGAGTCATTAAGAAACATAAACTGACCTGAGCCAAGTACCAACCATGTGGGCCGGGCTATTGTGGATCACAGCTGACCACTGTCTGGCCATCCACATATTCCCCAAAGCCAAGAGTTTTAGCCAAGGCCCACCCAGGAAGACAGAATCTGTGTTAAGTATTTAAAACAAATAATTTGATTCGGGGAATTGGTAACACAGGTGATGGAGGAGATGGAAAGCCAACAGAGAGATGAGTTTCCTCAGGTTTTAGCCACAGCAGGAAGCCACGGCCACACCAAGGCTAGAAGACAAAAGGAGGACGCAGTGTTACTGGAGCTCAAGAGTCAAGATCACCAAACATGAGCTGGGTCCGTGTGGGCTGGTTCACCAAGAGCCAGAACCATAGGAGATGCAGCTGCTGGAGGAGAAGCTATCCAAGGCAGAGTGGGAGGGAGCAAAATCCACGGCATCTCCTCACCCTCCAAATTCTCCCCAGTGCCTCCCACTGGCCAGGCCCAGCTGGAAAAGTTGTGAGGGCAAAGCAGACCCACAGGGGCATGCCAAGTTCTTATTCCGTTTCCTTAGCCCTTGTCCCCATTCCCCTGTTGCAAAGATGAATATTCTCTCGTGCACCTGAATTCAGCTGTGGGTCATCTGCTCTGCCTTCTGCAACCCCATCCTAATAGCCACTCCCCTAGGCCTGTAGGAAGTGCCTGGCCTGTCCAAGGAGCAGCAAGGTGGCGAAGGTGGTGGAGCTTCGTGAGTGAGGGGCCTGGGGAAGTAGTGGAGGTCAGAGAAACACAGGAGCGTAGCATATCATGCAAGGCCTTTGACTTTCTTCTGAATGAGTGAGTAGGGGAGGCCTCTGAGGGTTTTCAACAGAGGAATAATGGAATCTGACATCTTTATTACAATAGTTCTGTCTGCTGAGTTGAGAATCTACTGTGGTAGAGTGGAGGGAGAAGGCTAAATGCAGAGAGACCAGATAGGAGCATTATGATGATAATTCAGACAAAATGGTCCAGGCCAGTATTGGTAAGGAGCCAGGGTTTAACTCTAGGGTCCCTCAACTTTAGGCATCGGGGAGATGAGGAGGGATGAGGAAGCAAACTGAAGACGTGGACAAGGAGCAGGGATAAGGAACAGGAGGGTGGTGTCTTAAAAGCCAACTGAGGAAAGTGTAGCAAAGAAGAGGGAGTGGTCACCCCATCAGTCCCATCACCACTGATGGCCAAGTGAGAGGAAGACTGAGAAGGTTGGATTTATCCACCTGCAGCTTTTGGTGACCTCGTGGGAGCAGTGTTGGCAGCATGGTGGGGTGACGGCTGATTGCAGTGGGTTGAAAAGAGCTGGAGACAAGAAGAAGAGGCTTCCCTTTCCAGGCGTTCGGCTGTAGAGGGAAGTAGGGGCATGGGGATGTGGCTGATCGGGGAACTGCATTTTGTTTATTACTGATTTTGAGTGTGAGAAATAAGAGCATGTTTGTACGCTAAAGATGAAGGTGCACTAGAAAGGGGAAGACGTGACTGAGGATATGTCCTAAAATGAGAATTTGGTGGAATCACGTCCTTGAAAGGTTGAGGATGCAATTTGATTATATTTTTATTTTATTTTTAAATACAGTTGTATTTCTTTAAAGTGTACAACATGTTTATATTTTTATAAAATAAAGGATGTGTATATATACATACATATATAGAGGAATGATTATTCATATCAAGCTAGTTAATATCTATCTTCTCACAGTTACCCGTGGCGGGATGGGGGAGCAATGAGAGCACTTTAAATCTACTCTCTTTGCAAATCTCCAGTGTACAATACAGTATTGCTAACTGTAGTCTTACTGCCATACATTAGATTTCTAGAATTCTTCATCCTACATAACTGCAACTTTGTACCTCTGGACTAACATCTCCTCATTTTTCCCACCTCCCACCCCTGGTAACCATGTCCTTTGTAGTCAGCTTTTTGAGATTCCACACATAAATGAGATCATGCAGTATTTTTTCTTTCTGTGCCTGGCTCAATCCGTTTGGCATAACATCCTCCAGGTTCAAGGATGGAGTTTCAGCATAATCAGCCTTTTGCAGCGCCTGGGACTTTCCTGGCACTAAAGGTCCCGTGTCCCAGGAAACTCTCAGCCCTGAACAACCAGTATGGTTAGTCACCTGAAGTGACGTAAGTAGGAAGCAGCTGTCAGTGAGATTGGATAACGCTGCTGGGTCCCTGTGATCCCAGCTACTTGGGAGGTTAAGGCAGGAGGATCACTTAAGCCTAGGAGTTTGAGACCAGTCTGGGCAACAGCGAGACCCCCATCTCAAAGGAAAAAAAAAGGCTGGGGAAGGAGGTGCTGGGGAATTTTTTGGTAGCAAAGTGAGCCTGGGGATGCACCTCCAATTTGGCCACACAAGTTACCAAATCCCAAGAGAGCACGAGAGAATGGACAGAGGTGGCCGTTTCCTCATGGTTTTTAAGCTTTTGATCAAAACAATCTGTCATGAGAGAAAATCTTTAGCAACAAAGGCTTTGAGCTCATGGCGGAAAAACCCTATCCAATGTCCAAAAAGAAATAAAATAGTAGTCTTAGCTGATAGCCAATGAAAAGGGAAAAATTCAAAATATTATCCACATCACTTACCATATCTCTGCAGTTAATGGAAAATTACATCTCTGTGAACTCTCTGGATAGAGGTTTACTAGATAAGATTGTCTGAAAAAAAAAATCTGACATAGAGAACTATTGACCATACCATTTGTTTTCCTTCTATTCTCGGACTGTGATTGTAAACTTCACTTGCTTGATAAGAATCCTTCATGTGAAGGAGCCATAGATAATGTCCTCCTAGGTCACTGGCTCATGCTCAAATGATAAATCATGTCAAGATAAAGAAATCATTTGATTCTTTAAAGTTGAAAAGAAGATGTGATTAAAAATGTTATTTTGTGGATATATGGGACGGTTTCCTATAATCAGTTACCCAAAATAAACCATATTATTTAGCAACTGTCTACAGAAAGACAACCTAACAGATGTTTAAGACAATGAATGAAAGCTGAAAATATCTCAAATATAGAGTTTTTTTTTAAACAAAAAAATGTGTATTGATTTTGGAGTGAGAGACATATGTTTATATATCCTTCATTCTCTCACTAGCCTGATGTTGCTTTTATGGGACAGATTTTTTTTTTTTTTAACATAAGATATAAACTAGTGCTATAAACACTTATTTCAAGTTTAGGAGAAAAAAATAGGAGTGGAAGCGATGTATGATCAGGATTTTGAGCTATAAGAAATGTGTCTTGTATGGAAATCCATGGTATCTTAAGACATCACAAAGTGGAAGTCACAGGTAAACTGTGTCTGGGAAAGGTGTGAAGCAGGAAAGGAGATAGAACTGGGCACATTTGGAGTCACAGGTAATTTTGTTGCAATTTCACCATAGAATCTAAGGCAGTGGGTTCTTTTAAATATGACACCTTTTTCCCCACTCTCTCCCAGCCTGCTTACTCAAATCCCTCCTACTTCCTTCTATCCCAAATAACCCATACTTCTTGTCTACCCCAAGACATCCAGTGCCTTAGGGCTCAGGGCTGAGACTGACACTGCCTGCCAACTGCGCCTGCGCAGGGACTGAGTTCTGGGAGAAGGGACCCAACAGGTAAATGACTCCAGAAGGTCTTGTCCCAGCAGCCAGAATAAGACAGGACGTGAGGCCGATTTATTGACAAGGTGGTAGCCAAGGCTGCACCAGGTCTGGAATTGGGAAATGGGCCATTTTCTATGGAACAGAAAGCCTTTGCTTCTCTCACAGCCAGGTAAATGCTCATGAGAACCAGGCAGTTGGCAGCTGAGAGTCCTGCCCAGGGTTTCTCCCAGTTTTCCTCAAAAGCACTAGGGTGGATTCAAGGTCTGGGGTAGACCTGCTTTAGAAGTCTCAATTGAGAGCCCTGAATGCATGTGCCCTGAGCCGAGGGCAAGTTTTTTTGGGGGTCACTAGAAGGCATTATCTGATGCTGACTGAAGAATTCCCTGTCGTGTTCTTTCCTGGTTTATTCTCCTGATATAAAATCCCAGGCTGTGCTAACACATTCACAAAGGGGAATTTCTGAAGAGGCCCAGATAACTTATAGAATAGGAGTCTCCCGCGCGCTGACCCCTGTCCCAGTCCTGGGGTTTCCCGCGCGCTGACCCCTGTCCCAGTCTTGGAGTCTCCCGTGCGCTGATCCCTGTTCCAGTCCTGCAAACAAAGCAACTCCCAGATTCAGGGCAGCAGGGACGATGCACACACTCACCTGTGGCCACCGAGAGTGGGCAGTGGATGCCGAGAGTGGACAGCCACTCGTGCAGGTGGGAGGCCAAGGCGGGAGGTCCTGGTTCTGCCTCGGAGGGAAGCAAATTCTAAGCATGAGACGGGGAAAGCCAGCAGGGGAAAGCACGGTTTCCCCTCCTCGCGCTGAAGGGTTCTGAGTCCTACACTTTGCTGAGAAGCGCCTTCTCTGTTGGCTCTTCTGCTCCCTCCCTTCTCTCCCCTCACCCCCTTCTTACCCCTATCTAATCCTGAGCCCCATGTCACACAACAGGATCTGCAAGTGTGCGGGAAAGTGTGCATAATTGTGAGATGTGGGCATTGGTGAGATGTGGGCATTTGGAAGGAGAAGAACTGTCAGAATTATTTGGGGGAAAGGAAGGTTTCCATTCTGGGTTCTTTTCTTTTCTTCTCTCTTTTTAGAGGCAAGATCTTGCTCGATCACCAAGGCTGGAGTGTGGTGATGCCATCATGCCTCACTTACCTCCAACCTCTGGGTTCAAGTGATCCTCCCACCACAGCCTCCTGAGTAATTGAAACTAGAGGTGCATGCCACCATGCCTGGATGATTTTTAATTCTTTTGTAGCTATATGTTGGTGCCACTGTCCTTTGCCTCCTACCCCAAAGATACGGCTGGTTCATTGTGACAACATTGTAGCCCAGGAAGAAAAATATATTTATTTTTTTCATCCAGTATAAGAGGCCTGAGTATAAAAGGAAGGAGCTTCATCAGGAGGCTCCAGAGGCTCTACACTGATACCTATTTAGTGTGTTTTCCAGTGATTTAAGTCAAACACATTTTTGCAGAAATGGAGAAAAAAATGGGTAGAGAAATGTCTGATTTCCAGTGACTGAAGAAATTTCCTAAATTCAGTTTGAGCCTGGGCAACAGGCTAATCTCAAACTACTGGCTTCGAGCAATCCTCCAGCATCAACCTCCCAAAGTGCTGGAATTACAGGCATGAGCCACTGCGCCCATCTGGTCACTTTATTCTTTGATCACCAGTGTGCACCTTGCCCAACGGTCATTGTTCTCTCTCCTTCCATGAACTTAAGCACCTTTGCATCTCCTTTATTTATTGCACCGCCTGACAGATAGGGGTGCTCAGTGAAGATAGGTTTGATGAGTGAATGAATGAATGAATGAATGCCCAAATGAAGAAGACAGGCTGAACTTCCAGAAAATTGCTCTTATCCCACCCTGCCTCTAACTAAGGGGCACCCAAGTTGGGCTTGTCTGTCCAGCCCAGGCTGAAGAAGCATCTTCTCCTTTCCCACTGAAGCCATAGGAAAGCCACTGTTGTGGCCACCAAGGTGAGGAAGGACCACAAAGCTCGGGGCCTGGCCATGGGGGACCCGGTCCAGTTCTGCTGCTCCATGTGCTTATGGAGTCACAGGTTTGCCCCTCCTGGTCCTTCCTAAGGGAACAACACAGCACGAATACCCTTGTGTTGTCAGCCCTCAGGGAACAGAATTCACAGGGCCAAGAAAGTGAATGGAAGGTTTGAAAACATACCCTGGTCACCATATTAGACACAGGAAACCAAGACACATAAAGCCTGAGTGCTTACAAGCCACAGCTTCTCTCCTGGCAAATGCTGGATGAAGAAAATCCACAGAAGAGTTATTCAAACTATGCTTCAGATCCAACATGGTAATTAAAGGGAAGTGCAGAACCTTTTCCCTCAGGAATGACTGGTGCCACATTTCTCTACCCATTTTTTTTCCCCATCTCTGCATAAAGGTATTTGACCTAAATTGCTGGAAATCAGGCTAAATAGGTATCAGTGTGGAGCCTCCCCTCCTGATGAAGCTCCTTCCTTTTATACTCAGGTCCCTTTTTTGAAAGGTAAAAACAAGATTTCTTCTTCCTGGGCTCCATTGTTGTCAGAATGAAGCAGGGATAAAGCTGAGCTCTAGGAGCCTTCCAGGCTCCAATGACTGTGTCTCCCTCCCCTGTGTTCCCAGAGCCCACCTCAGTGCCAAGGACATTATTAATGACAAACAAGTGTTCTTTTAGTGCTGTCTCAGCCCACTCCATTCCTTCCCTTGGCCTGGCCCCCTGCTTCGGGGGCTCTACCTTCCTCTGGGTCCTTTGCCATGCCTGGTAAAATCCACCTAGGCTGTGTTCCATTCTCCTGGGAGTGATGCCTGTATTAATTCCGTAGACTAAACTGAGGTT
The DNA here is from genome assembly GCA_963574635.1 of Cheracebus regulus. Classification (NCBI taxonomy): domain Eukaryota; kingdom Metazoa; phylum Chordata; class Mammalia; order Primates; family Pitheciidae; genus Cheracebus; species Cheracebus regulus. The sequence goes on along the minus strand of CAUYQU010017235.1, from coordinate 50,405 downwards.
AATTGTTTAATGCTTAGCTCCTGCTAGAAATATTGACATTTTAATAGATAGTCATTGAATGAGTGGAGAGCTGCATTTTAGAAAAATCAATTTGGAAATTATGTAGAGTAAGGAATGGAGACAGAAGAGTCAGAAAAGAGGAAGAACAGTCAGCAGGCTACTACATAAAACTAAGTACGGGAATATGAGGGTATCAGCTGGCGTGATTGTCATGGACTGGCACATATTTGCTGTTTTTTGGACGCCAGAATCTTTAAGAGTTTTCCTGTGTTTGGGAAACATTGGAACGAAGCCTTTTCTAGGTGAAAAAGCCAGAACTTCGATCAGAATGAACTCTTTCTCAGCCTCCTCGGCGCCTAAGGTGAAGCCACAAGACTTAAACTGGGCTAATCAGTCACTCATTTGAGAGAGGAAGCAGACGTTCAGAAGATGTCATTTTCTGGCAAAAGAGGGAGAGTATGGCAGAGAGGTACCATGATTTTAGAGGCCACAGGGCCTCCACGCTGTGAGAACTCCCTGCTTGAATCTCCAGAGATTCTGTGTTTCCTCATTTTTTTTTAATAGATAAGTTTTCTTTCTGCTTTGCTTTCTACCTAGAAAGGGTTTCATTCTGGCAACCCTGATCACATGAACACAAGAGGATATTGAAAGGATTTGATGAAAGTTACCCCACTGATTCCTTAAGATGGTAAGCACTTAACGGACACAATTTCGTCTTCTTGACTACCCTGGCAGTGCTTAGACTATCTACAGGCATTTCATAAGCGATGGGGATGAAGCACACTGACTGAAAATATTTTGAAAGTTGTAAAGGACCCTCTGATTCTTAATGCCAGGTTGGGCACAACTCATGCAAGTGCTCAGTGGCCTCAAGAGCTCTCAGCTTAGCTGGGTATCCTTTAGGGTAAGTAATTGTACTTCTTGGAAGCCCACTTTCTCCATCTGTGAAGTGGAGGCCATAGGGAATATCTAGTGATGAGATCCATAGGCTCTTGGGAAGGGCACTGTTTCAGTCTGAGCAAGGCTCAGGAAGGCATAGTCGCTCCCACAGAAATTGCATTTGTCTCTAAGGTTTGATCTGCCTGTATGAATGAGAGAAAGAATTTAGCATGAGGGATGTTTAAAATGGGATCCTTTATTTGCCTGAACAAATGCCTTGTGCATTTTTGAGTTTCATTTCCTGTTTTGTTTACCTCCAGAAGAAAAGAAAATAAGACAGAAAAGTCTCCAGCAGAGCTGAGGCAAGAAGTACTCATATTAAAAATTCCATTTGCTTGCCTCACCCGTCAGTGACCTCCATGCTGTGGGTAACACTCACTGCCTCCAGGAAAGCCGTGGTGGGTGGGTGCATTGGGTAGACGGAAGTGCTGGAAGGTGAGCACTTCTTTCCCTCATCAGCCACCATCCACCAGAGGCCTTTCTCCCCTGATTCTTATCTGACACTCATTTGCACTGCTTGGAGAAAAGGTGCAAGAAACTAGGAGAAGACACTCCAGAAAGCATGGGTCAGGAAGATGGCTGCAGCACTGGAGGAACCAAGCGTTGATTCTGTGGGCCTCCGGGCAAGAGCTCTTGAATGCTGTTACAAAGATGACTAAGGCTATGTTGATCTCAGGAGATGCAGCTAAGGTGATGGGGGTCACAGGAATTAAGTTGCAGAGGCTTGGGTGTCAGAATAAAGAGGAACCAAGAAACAAAACACGCAGAGCATTCCAAACCACATCCTTAACCTTTAGTCTTAGCTTTCCTTTAAAACAGCTAAGACAAGGCACATATCACTGCATAATAAACCTGGGGGAGCAGTTGTGGCCATTTCACAGAGTGACACCAACTTGCCAAAAGGATCGACTCAGAGTTGAGTAGTGAAAGGAGGGAAGTGGCCATCCTCTGACTCTAGAACATGTTCATCTTAATACCAGGATGCTACCTTTGAAATCCTTACATTTCAATAATATCATTATAGTGACAATTTAATGAGTTGAGTGTTGGATTCTCACAATCACTGAAAGGTTCAGTTGGGTGAATTTAGCTCTTTCTTTTTTTTTTTTGCACCAGTTTAATAATAGTAACTATTTATGTCGCTTTACTATTTAAGGTATTTCCTGAGGCCAGTCACGGTGGCTCACGCCTGTAATTCCAGCACTTTGGGAGGCTGAACTCATCATGAGGTGAGGAGTTCAAGACCAGCCTGATCAACAAGTGAAACCCCATCTCTACTAAAAATACAAAAACTAGCTAGGTGTGGTGGCACACACCTGTAATCCCAGCTATTTCGGAGGTTGAGGCAGGAGATGTGCTTGAACCCAGGAGTCAGGTTGCAGTGAGCCGAGATCCCACCACTGCACTCCAGCCTGGGTGACAGAGTGAGACTCTGTCTCAAAAAAAGCAAAGAAAAGAAATTTCCTGACCACCATCTCACTTCTTAACAACTTGGTGAGATTGTTTTTCTGACTTTCCCACTTTACAGATGAGAAAATTGAGGCTCAAGGAAAGAGAACTGGCACTTGCCTTTGACCCCAAATCCTAAGTCTCGTGGCTGCTCTGTGAAATCCTAAATGATGGTAACCCTGGATACCACCATGCCAGCTTTGGTTGCATGATAGGATTAAGGTCAATATCATCTATCCTGTAGTGAAGGCATGGATGGGAAACTTGCAGCGAAGACGAACGTAATGCATTGAAATGATAAATACATTCCAGCTGTCCCATAAACTATGACTGAAATGCTAATGCTATCCTTAAAGAAGTGAATCGGGTAAGCGAAGCTCTGCTCACCACACAGAAAAGCAACTTCACAAAAACCCAGGCATGGACTCAGTCTCTGGTTCTGTGTACAATGCTAAAGGGGACTTCCAGTGACTCCTAGGTGAAGCAGACATTATTTCGCTCTACAGTCTCTTCCCTGTGCTCACCAACCAGCCTCTGGGAATTTATCCCCCACTAGCCAGTTCACATTTTTCATATGAACCCAGAGGGATATTTAAAAAAATAGCCTGAGGTGGACTGGGCTACCGTAAGAGAAATGGCTCATGCTGGAAACCCTGTTCAGTCCCCAGGTCCGGCAGCATCAGCACAAACGGGGCTTTGATCTGGAGTGCGTGCCTTCACCTGTTTGCTGTTTTTATTGACACTGTGAAGTAGGAGCAGTGCAATTTCTTCCCATTTCAGCTCTGGCTGTTCTGGGACAGAACTGGAGGGAGATTGAGCTGTGACTAATGGAAAATACAATGGCTTGGAGTCAAGATGTGTCAGGTAGAGCTCCCTGTGGTAAATCTAGCCTAAATCTGTCTGAACAGGCTTGTTGTTGTGTTACCACTGGGGTTGACTTTTCTTTAAATAAAAAGTGCAAAATTTGCATAGAACTCCTTCCTGATTTTTGCTTTTCTCTCCCTTTTTTTCTCTCCTTTCCTTTCCTTTGCTTTGCTTTCCTCCTTTCCTTTCCTTTCCTTTGCTTACCTTCTTTCCTTTCCTTTCCTTTTCTTTCCTTTCCTTTCCTCCCTCCCTCCCTCCCTTCCCTCTCTCTTTTCCTTGCCTTGCCTTTCCCTTTCTACCTTTTTATCTTTCCTTCTCTCTTCCTCTTTCCTTCTATCATTCCTTCCTCTTCCCTCTCTCGTTCCTTCTTTTCTTGGATCACATTGGCTAATGTCTAAAAATTCTGTTAAATATTAATTCCAAGGTCTGCTTTAATTCTATTTATTTGTGTAAAGAAATAGGATCTCCCTGTGTTGCCCAGGCTGGTCTTGAACTCCAAGATTCAAGTGATCCTCCCACCTTAGCCTGCTCAAGTGCTAGGATTACAGGCACGAGCCACCACACCCAGCCCAAAGGTCAGCTTTTAGATCTATTCTCGAAGCTTTCCTAAAACCGAGACAGTGATTCCTTATATTAATGAATACATAATTAAACACTTCTGTCTGGAGGAATCGTGGGACTAATTCAACACTTAGAAGTTGCTTTTGGCTGAGGTGGAGGCAAGAAGAACAACACACAGGCAGGAGTTGCTAGTGCAGGGACAAAGTTGGAGAAGGCACTGCCAGGCCGCGTGGGGAGGCCCAAGACACACTCTCTCCTGGTATCACTGAAGGACTTCTGATAACTTCTCCAGGTTACGGAGATGAGGACGCCAGATGCCAACTCTCAGAAGAACAAGGAGATTGGGGCTGTAGGACAGATACATCGCTAAAGGTTAATGAAAACTCCTTGGGATGGTGGCAGTTGGAGGATAGACTCACCTTTTCTTGTGAGTCATCAGGATGTTTATCATACTAAACACCAAGTACTAACTGTTACTTAAACCTTCTGTGGGGGGCGGGGGTCCTGCTTAGAATTTGTCCAAAAGGATTTATTTCTGACTCATTAGTGGAAAGAGTTATGTTTGGTTATTTTTCACCTTGAGTTACTATCGTTGTATAATAATTTACAATATACTCAGAATTTTTCTTTTATTTTGTCTTAATGAATCTTCAAAATAATCCTGTGAAGTAGGTACCATCTCCATTTTTCCACATCCCACACCATCTAGACATTTTAACAAAGCAATTACAGTAGTAATGACAAGTCAGATTTTCCTAGTTATGCCTCCGTTCACTACTTTAGGGCCTACAGCATTTTCGTGATGCTGCTTCATGACTCAGAATCCACTTCCAAATCCAGCACCTCAGTCACAGGCTGGATGTGGGTCACTGGCATTTATATTCCATTATTCCATTCCACCCTACTTTCTTTGTGGCTTTCTGTATGACAGGACTGGAAAGATTTTTGAAAATACCTTGTAAGACTCTCTTGCAGCTAGGGTACTGGATGGTTTGTTTATGATGAGCTTGCATGATTTGGAGGATGAAAGTGTGGCAGGGGCTACTGCCTGTGGCTTCAGCTGCAGCTCCTGGAACTACTCTCCTGGAAATGATGCTGAGTTGCCAGACTCAGCAGCCAGGGTTCAGCCACTAGCTTCAGTGGTGCGGAGAAGCAAGTGTGGTTCTGTGCCTGCTGGACGTGTGTTCTTTCACACCACCACTCGGCAGCTGCTTAGCAGAGGTAGACTGCTCTCCAGGGCCAATTTATTGCTTTTCTGAGAGTTATCCTATTCTTAGCTCTCCCAAAGGTTCTGCAAATTCCTAATTCCTGTTATTGAATCCTCTTTTTGCTGAAAGTAGCTAGAATAGTTTCAGTTTCATGCACCTGAACCCTGGTGGACACATGTCCCTCCTCCCAGTGCTGCCAGGTCTGGGAGTCCCCACAAATGTGCCCTGTCTGCCTGCAGTCACAGCCATCTCACTTCCAGGTGATGGTGGTCACACCTGCCAAACTTTCTTCTGCCCCAGGCCCTTAGAGTTTCCCCTACTGCAAGACGTCTCATGCCCATGAAGACTCCTGCACTTCCACTGCTTTTGGAAACTGAAGGCCATCAAAGGCTCGCAGTCAAAGGTGTGCCCAGTGGAAGCTCCTCCACAGGGAGCATCCATCCTTTGGCACCCTCAATGTGGGAGCAAGGAGGTCATCTCTGGTAAAATGGGGGAGAACCTCTATCCCACTGCAGGATTGCTTTGCTTCCTTCATGACTCTCAGACACTATTATTATTGCACAGACATGCTCTTCAGCTTGACTTGGAGCTTCCTGCTCTCTGGTTCTTGACCCAAAATTTACTAGTTAAATAGCAGCATTTAATTAATATTATGTATTCTAATACAGTATTAGTTAATAATTAATATTAATTAACCACTAGTTAAATAACAAGTATTTGTTGGGTGCCTAATGTAGGACATGCATGGGATTACACCTGAAATTATCTGTTGACCCTGATAACTGAGTCACGTTTGTGTTCCTGGTGTTCTTTTCCGTGGAGGCAGTCCCCTCCAGGCATGAACAGACACCTTCATTTGTCACAAACGTACTCCACAGAGCTGTCCAGAAAGTCTGCCAGACATGTCTGCAACCTGAGAGGATAAACTACCACCTAAACATCAGCTAGGAGGAGGGCATGAATGATGCGAGGTGACTGGGGAAGATGTCTGTGATGGATCCCTGGTTCTTACTGGAATGGCTTTTCTAAGGTCTACATCACTTGTCCACGCTTTCATCAAGCAGATCCCAAGAAGGGTGGTACAGCCCAGGAAGGGAGACTCTAGACAGCTTAACTTAGGAAGCTCTTGTTTTGCTGAGTCACTTGAATATTGCACTTGCAAACCTTTCTTTTGCATGGCTTTTTTTTTTGGTGGGGGAATTCCATTCCTTCTTTATGACATCATTAGAAGATGAAAAAAATATACCCAGTGGACCCATAGAAAAGCATGTTTCCTTGAAAGGTTTTCAAGCTCCTCAGTATTGTAGTTAGAGTATTAGGCCTGATTTACCCTTTGAAAACTTCTTCTTTGAGATAGTATTTTAGCTATAATTCTTATGACAAAAGATCAGAGAACCATAAAAGAAAAATGACATCTTAAATCTTTACTTGAATGGAGTTAAATTTAAATGGACTTAAATTGTTTACAGAGCCCATGCTACATTCTGCTATAGAAAAAATAGCAAGAAAAAAAATGGGAGAAAAACTTTCCAAGAATTTCGTCTGGAGAATGGTTTTCTTTAGAAACATATCCAATGATCTCTTCATGATAGAAAAGAGAAAGGTTTCTGGAACTTTTGAGGGGGAAATGCTGGTTTTAGTAAAAGAGCAATTCAAGGAATATTTATTTATCTATTTGCTAAGTTTCAAAAGATGTCCTTTAGCGCTAAGATCCCAGGAATGCCAATGTCATGTTTCCTGAGGTTGCAGGGAAAAGGCAGGAGTTTTGGCATAGAAGCAGGCAATTCATAGAGAAGCAAAGAAGTGCTTGGCATTGGCTCTTGGCCCCTTGGGTCCACAACACCCAGAAACTGAGAGACATGGTAGTTAAAATTGTGAACTGTTTCTCTGAAAAATTTCAACTTTGACACAAAGGAATTGTTTACTTTGTAAACATACATGTCTGCAGGAAATTTTATGAGGTCTTTATCTGTGTGTATGTGACTAGATCTCTCTCTCATAGCCTTTAGGATTTTTCTCTTTACCTTCTATGTTCCAAACTTTTACAAACGTGTGTGTAAATGTGGATTTTTAAAAACTTCACCCTGCTTGCCACTTTGGAAGATACTTTTTCTGTGGACACAGGCCTATTTTTTTCTCTCTTGCAAATTCTTACTTTTCAAACATTGTCCCCCCAAAACCCTCTCTATTTTCCGTATCTAGAACTCATTGAATAATTATTGAAGTTTCTAGATTAATCCTCCCTGTTCCTTAACTTTTTATCATATTTTTTTCTTTGCGATCCATTCTGGAAGATTTTCAGTTCTATCTTCCATTTCATGAGTTCACTCTTGAACTGTATCCAGATTAATAATCGACAAATCTATTGAGCTTTCATTTCAATAACTGTATTCTTCAAGTCCAAAATTTATAATTTTTTTATCCAACACACTCCATGCATGTGTATTTAATGGATGCTATTTCCCCCTTTATTTCCTTGAAGATAGGAAAACAGTTTTCTCGGGTGAGTTGAGCGCTCATGCTCACAGCCTGTACTCCTGCTGCTGGGACTTCTCAGGGGGCCTCTCCCTTGCTCATGTGGGCTGTGAGACTGCGGGTGGGATGCTGTCATTGTGGTTTCAGCCAGGACCCTGGTGGAAGCAAGATTCTGGGCTCTTACAATATATAGGAAACAATGCCCCAGCCCCAGCCCCAGCCACATGGCCGCAGCTTGCGACCAGGCCACAGCCCTGGGTGGGCAGCTGGGTTCTAACCCCGGGCTCTCCTAACCCCCTTTAAAAGTATGTGTTGGAGAAGAAGAGAAGTTGCAGTCTGAGCTCAATCCAACATCTGCACCCTGATATCTAGTGGGATGTCTTAGGAGAGGCACAGAAGGCTCAGGTGCAATGATAGAGAAGCTCCTGGTTTTCTCTCTTTAGATTCTGACAGAGGGAGGCATGGGAAAGGAGGAATAACGTGAGGATAAAGAGGTCAGGAGGAAAAGCAGAGTCGCCAACGAAGGACCACGGAGCAGAGCGAGTGGGAGCCACCTGGCGATTACAGGCGCTAAGGTCGCATTTCTCCATCTTTAATACTTAAATAACGATTTTGCTTTATGGATCCTGAGGAAGTTAGTTTAGCAAGTGCTTATGCATTTTTCTCATAATCACTTCATGCCCTAACGTGTGTATGGAACACAGAGCTTATAGAATAAAGTCATTTCATTAACTATGTGGGTAGACATGCAGTTAGCATATATTATTTCCTCCTTTCTGCCTTTAATATAAAAGTCAAATGTAAACAAAGTTGTTAGGACTTTTGGTAGGAGTGAGACGGAGGGCTGTCTTCTGGCCTTCCAGACTACTTTGGAACCACCAATAAAAATGTGAATCTAATACTGAGGTTAATAACCTTGCCTCAGTGGTGCAGAGTAAGACAATTTTTTTCCTAACCCAAATGTGTTTGGAGCTAATAATTCAAACCATCATTAAGCCTTAAGGATGTAAGTCTGGCTTAATGCCCAGAGAGTCAGTAGACGCCAGCTCTTGAATGTTATTTAGGAAAATCAATCCTAAAACGAGAATTCCTCACTAAAATGCAGATTCCAGAGACTTATGAATGTGCCGTAGGCATTTTCAGCAGATGTACATAAGCATATAAATAACCGCTCTACTGGGTTAAACAGTGTCACCCAATTTCATGTCTACCCAGAACCACAGAAGATGACCTTTTCTGGGAATGGGGTCTTTGCAGATGTAATTAGTTAAGATGTGGTTGTGCTGTATTAGAGTGGGCCTGAAACTCGATGGCACGTGTCCTTATAAGGAGAGTGGATTTTGAGACAGAGAGGAGACAGAAGGCCATGTCACAATGGAGACACTAATTGTCAAGGAACATTAAGGATGGCTGGCAACCACCAGGAACTAGGAAGAGGCAAGGAGGGACGCGCCCCAGAGCCTTCATGGGCGGGTGGCCATCCCAGACCTTGCTTTTGGACTTCTGGCCTCTAGAGCTGTGAAAGAATAAATCTGATGTGTGTTCAGCTCCCAGTTTGTAGTATTTTGTTACAGCAGCCTCAGGAAACTAAGACATCTGTGGGGAGAAGTAGACCCAGGGCCCAAGTCACAGTATAAAATCCACCATTAACATCAAACCTCAGGGAGGCAATGGATCGCCTTAGCCAAGCGACATCATTGCCAGTCTCCCGGTCACCTGGAAGGCATCTACCTGGTGGTCTACGGCCAGCTTTTCTTGCGATCTCCTTATTGCTGACTTGTGGGTCCAGGTTGGCCCCACACGTCTTTATTTCCTTACGAAGGTTCTTGTGTCATGTGAAACTCACGTTAAATAAATTTGCTTTTGTCTGTCAGTCTGTCTTTTGTTATAGGGCCCCAGCCATCAACTTGGAAGGGTAAAAGGAATATATATATTTTTCCTCCTCTGCAGCAGTATTGCCTTAAAAAGAGGAAACACATAATGTAACTGAATGCAAGCCAGGGGCGGTCCTGCTTCTTATAGTCTTGATGTAGAAACACAAACCTACTAGTCTACATCCAGTGAATTCCAACACCCTCCATTAAACGTCTGCACAGTCTTGGAAAAGGGAAGAGGAGGAGATGATTTCTTCTTTATGTGCTCAATAAATCTTTGATACATGAAGGAACACATCACATGTAACGAGAAACTGTCTTCAAAGCAACAATAACAGCAGGAGAATCACTTCCTTCAATGGTTCATACATTTTTAGAATCCTTGAAGGATGACAGACCTCCACGCGTTGCTGTGGACCCTGCTTAAGTCTCTGCCTTGAAAGTTTGCCAACTCTTGGCTTTGCTGCCCAGTTTATAAGTTGCCCGTCCTTACCTAAGTTGCTTGATTACTTATGTCTTATATCTGGAGCTTATCTTTTTACAGGTTGACTCAACCTACTTCACTGGGAAGAGGATCAAAATGGGAAAGAACAAAAGCTGTAACATTGTTAGCTGTTAATTTTTTTTTTTTTGTAAAGAGTTGGCAAATTGTATACTATCTACATAGCTGGCCTCTGAATTCTTCTTGGGAAGGAAACTGTCTTTACCTGAGAAAATCCCTTGGTAAAGGCTTCCCAGACCCCTTGGGTCTCATGTTGATTGGTAGCAAGGCTGCTGATAGCAGTCGCATTGAGGCCACAAAGCTTTTGGAATACAGGCTGTTACACAAGAGACAGAGGAGCAAAGGATGGGGCTGGGGGAGGGGAGTAGGAGGGAATTTAGCAAGAGTAGTTGAAGAGATGGTGTCAGTATGAATGCTGTGTGATAACACCCTTTGCCTTCTCTCAAAATATTCTAGAAATTTATGAACCCTTGAAGGAAGTGCTTCTTTTGCTGTTATTGTTGCTTTGGAGACAGTTTCTCATTACACTTGATGTGTTCCTTCATGTATCGAAGATTTATTGAGCACGTAGAGAAGAAATCATCTCCTCTTCCTTCTCCAAGGACGTGCAGATGTCTAATAGAGGGTGTTGGAATTCCATTGGATGTAGACTAGTGGGTTTGTGTTTCTATACCAAGACTATAAGAAGCAGGACAGCCCTGGCTTGTATTCAGTTACATTATGTGTTTCTTCTTTTTAAGGCAATACTGCTGCAGGGTAGGAAAAAAATATATATATTCCTTTTACTCTTCCAAGTTGATAGCTGGGGCCCTGTAACAAAAGACAGATTGACAAGACAAAAGCAAATAAAGTTATTTAATGTGAGTTTCACATGACACAAGAGCCTTCATAGTGAAATAAAGACCCAAAGAAACAGTTAAACCTGAGTGCCTTTTTTTTTCGAATAGGTTTAATGCAGAGTGAGCAGTCGTGGAGAAATCCAATAGAGCATTGTTATGGTTTGGCTCTGTGTCCCCATGCAAATCTCATGTTGAATTGTAACCCCCACGTGTCAGGAGAGGGACCTGGTAGGAGGTGATTGGATTATGGGGACGGACTTCCCTGTGCTCTTGTGATAGTGAGTGAGTTCTCATTGGATCTGCTGGTTTAAAAGTGTAGCACGTCTCCCCTCTCTTGCTGTCTCCTGCTCCGCTGTGGCAAAGACGTGCCTGCTTCCCCTTTACCTTCGGCCATGATTGTAAATTTCCTGAGGTTTTCCAGGCACGCTTTCTATACAGCCTGTGGAACTGTGAGTCAATTAAACCTCTTACTTTTAAAAATTACCCAGTCTCAGGTAGTTCTCTACAGCAGTGTGATAACGGGCTAACACAAGTGTAGAGTATGAGGTAAGAGTAGTAAACCTGGGGAAACTTAACAAGGCCTGTTTGTTCAGATTCTTCTGTGTCCCTTTATCTTCGGAGATAAAGATACTCCTTTCCTCCGGGAGAGGGGAGGGCACCTGTCGTATGAGGGTTTTATGACCTGCTTCAGGGGAAGATCAGAACATGCTTCCTGGATTTTATGACCTGCTTTGTGGAAGAAGAGTGGGGAAATTCAGAGAGTCCTTTCTGCATATGCCGTATCTCAAATTTTCTCAACTTAAAATATTCAGTGTATCAAGCAGCCATATTTTGGGGGTAGCATGTCCTGAACCTCATTGCTCTGATTGGAATACAGATTTTATCTCTTAACTAAAGTTAGATTGACTGTCTCAAAGAGGACAAACTGATGACCAACAATATGTTCTATGTAGCTTACAGTGACAAGAAAAATAAAAGCCCATATTTAAAAATTTAGAGATTTTCACTAGAATCTGGATTTCAGAGATCTCTTCAAAAACAGAGACATAGGATGATACTGCCCAAATCAGCAGATGTTCTGCAGGGGCCGCCCTGTCCAACAAGTACGTCCTGCAGGTTGACTCCTTCTGTCTCTCACCCCTCCCACCTCCTCAAGGTAGGGCACTAATTGCCCCTTATCTTTCGCATACATTATAGTTTTCCTTGTTATGGTGGTTGTGTCTCAGGGGCCGTCTCTACCAAAAGCAAGAAAAAAAAGGTGGACTCAAAAGATGGGGTTTTGCAGAAAATGGGAACATTGTTTCCCAGTGTAGAAAATCCCAACAGATCCTGTGCCCACTGGGGAAGCCTGAACTCACAATCAGGGTCTTACCTTACCATCAGCTACACAGAATTTGATTTCCTCACAGAATTCCTCCTTGTGCTCACAGAGCAAGATGAGAATTTTGGGGGCTCTTTGGATCTGGAAGATGCCAAGCCCAGACCCAGCCCTCACAAAGAGCTTGACTTTATGGGAAACCAAATGTCAATGTCACATGTAAATGCAAATTGTAGCTATGATGCAAATGAGATCCCAGAGAAAGGGGACACTTCGCTCAGGTCAGGGTTAGCTCAGCTCAGCTCAAGGTGACAGAAGGCCTGGTGGAAGAGGCATTTGTGACACTTTATCTCTTAACTAAAGTTACTAAAGTTAACTAAACTTAAAATACGATCAGTGTGTCAAAGTTAAGGGTAATTTATGCCATAAATAAAATTTACACACAGATCTTAAATGTGGGGATTGGTAAGTTTTGTGAGACCATCACCCCAAAAAACATTTCCATCCCCCTGGAAGGCCCATCTTCTAGTCAAAACATACCCTACCACAGTTCTGATTTTTACTACCACAGATTTTTTTTTTGCCTATCATTGAGCTTCCTATAAATGGAGTGCCCATACAAGGGCATTCACGCAATATGTGCTCATTGATCTGGCTTCTTTGGCTCAATATGATATTTTTGAGATCTATTCATGATATCAACATGAATAGATCTCAAACATTGCCTGTATTGATGGTGTCTTAGTCTGTTTCCTGTTGCTTATAATGGAATAACTGAAACTGAGTAATTTATAAAGAAAAAGAATTTATTTCTTATAGTTATGGATGCTGAGAAGTCCAAGGTTGAGGGGTTGTATCTAGTGACAGCCTTCTTGCTGGTGGGGTCTGTCTGAAGGGTTCGAGGTTGGGCAGGGCACCACCTGGTGAAGGGGTGGAGTGTGCTAATGTGGCTAGCTCAGGCCTGTCTTCTTCTTATATGGCCATCACTTGCCCTCCCATGATAACCTATTAGTTCTAACCCATTAATGCATTAATTCATGAGTAGATTAATTCATTTATGAGAGCAGAGACTTCATGATCCGGTCACCTCCTAAAAACTCTCCCTCTTCAAATTGTCACATTGGGGATTAAATTTCAACACGAGTTTTTGAGGGGGCAAATATACGACCTACAGCAAATGGTTTCTTCTTTTCAAATTCCTAAGCAGTATTCTGTCACATCAATGTACTACAATTCATCTATCCATTCTCTTTTGGATGGACATGTTGGGTTATTTCCAGGTTGGGATTATTATGAATTAAGTGGCTCTAAACATTGTTTATATGCCCATGTATTTTTTGATCCAAGATTGAGTAGGTCAGTGTCTATAGCAAGGGTCCAAGACATCCACCCATGGGAAAGGAGATTAAGGTAAGCTATGGATCAGGGGTCCATCGGGTTAAATTCCTTGGGTAAAAACTAAGTTGGGGGCCAGTTCATGCTCAAGAAAGGAATTTTAGGATGACAGGAAAGCTGAGCTCTCTTGTGTGAACTGTATTCTCTTTGCGGTGGAAAAAACCCAGGGCAGGGAGGGAAGAGAGCAGGGTCGAGAACAGAAAGGGAAGCAAGGTGCCCAGGCAGCACATGAAAGGAGGTGCTTGTGCTTGGGGCCCAGTGTACACTGCATGGCCCTGAGGCCTGACCCCTGCTGGGATAGCTCTTCATGTTTGATAGTCGCAGAGATTGGAAATCAGTGGGATCTGCTATTTCTAGCATATTATCCTCCCCTCAGAGCCCAGTGGCTGGAGGCAAGCTGTGACAATGCTCTCTGCAGGCTTTGGAGAGAAAGGAGGGGAAGGAGGGGGTGTTTCTCTGCTGTATCACCCTGGTAGTGAGCCTTTATGCTGATATCTTGCTAGGAGTGACTGGAATTGCAGGACCAGCCCACACTGAGCCTACTCTGTTGATAATAGAATGTCAAGTTACCTTGTAAGTGTATCAAAGCCAAAACCACAAGTCATGTGGCCTAAGCATGTGTAATAGAAAAAGATGTGACCTCCAACGACACCTGGAACCAATGATTCCTTCCCCACGGAACCAAGAAGACTGGGACATAATGGGAACCTGAATGCCAAAACTTTTTTAGAAGTGGGGGTCCATTAACCAGGAAAATCTGAGCTGTATTCTCTTTCAACATACCTTACCATAAATAGTCAAATTTGAAGCCCTCCCACCAGACCCTACTAAGCCAACATTCCTAAATCCTTTCCCTTGCCCTCTAAGTCCTTAAAACTTGCTGTAGGCCCCAAACTGGGGAGACAGACTGGCATTGCACCTCCTGTCTCCTTGCTGGCCTCACAATAAAGCCTTTCTTTTCTCAAAATCCAGTGCGATCCTACTGGCTTCGTGGCGTGTCAGGCAGCAAGTCCATTTGCTAGATAACAAGAGTGGGCCTGTCTTCACTTCTATGCAAGTTCAAAAAAAAAAAAAAAAAAAACCCACACAAATAAAAAAACAGACTGATTTCTTCAGTGGCAGTTTGGTGTTAGGAGAGCTAGATCTTCCTTCCAAGTCTCTGAGGGACTCAGGCAGGTCCCATGCCCTCTCTGAGCTCCAGTTTTCTTTCTCTGTAAAATGAGGATGGTCTCACCTGCCCCGGAGCTCCTCTACATGATTGTCATGGTGCTTAAACAGGAGGAAACATCGGAAAGTGTGGGGTGAACATTAAGTGTCTATGTATGTGAATTAACGAAGGGAAACATCCATCAGACTGATTGCTTGAGTGGTTAATCTGGCTTTAGATGCTATTTAGGACTAATAGGCAACACAATTTGAGAGAGCTGAGAGCACTGTAAATACGGACTCTTGGTTTGAGCAAAGTTGAATGAACAAATGCCTTACATAAGCATTTCCTCAAAGGCTGCTGTTCCTCAAAGCCTGCACATCTCATAAAGCATCTTTCAGTGGGTTCTGTGTTCGTTTGTTCTGCCTAGCTGAAGTCGGATTCAACATAAACACAGTGTGTTATGCATGTATTAGAAGAGTCAGTAATATAACAAAGATAAGGGCAGAATTGGAATCTCATGAAGAGTATAACCACAGGCTGAGTTACTGAACTGTCTGAAGTTGTAAATGAAATAATGTATCTAACACCAGAGAATGAGAAATAGCTGGGAAAGACACTGATGTATTTCCAACAAGAATATACCTTAGAATTGTATCAGTTTTACATAGCAAGGGAGAATAGCAATTATTGTACGCAGCCCTGTCATTTCTTAGATAAAAAGACTGAGATCTGCAAAGTCTGATTTATTTGCACCTGGTGACATAGCTAATTAGAAGTGTAGCTGGCATTGGAATCTGGCTCTTCTAAATCCTAGAGGTGAAAGATATCAGCCTGTGAAATGTCTTAGTTAAATTAAATTGCAAGTTATTACTGAATGCTCAGGTTAGGGCATTTCTTTCAAGAACTGAATAAGGCATATGTTTTATTGCAGAAAAAGGTCTATTGATTAGAAGCCACATGACTGACTAAAGAAAACCAATGTGAATAGGAAGATGACTCAAATGTCTAAACCCCAGTAGGAAGAGTTTGAAAATGAAAGGAATTAGAAACAAATGAAACAACTAAATAACAACAATAACACAAAATGACAGAGAAAAGTCTTAGAAATTTGCCATTAAACATTTTCTAAAACAAAAAAAAAGAGAGAGAGAAATTTTACATCACAAGGGCAGATTAAAATCCCTTCAAGGAAAATAATGAGAAAAAAAAAATGAAAGGAAAAAAAAATTTAGACAAAAGCAAAGACTCCCCACAGGCAATGACACCAGAATGCAGGAACCTGGAAAGCAGCAACAATGGAAGCTGGGTGGGGGTGGTAAGGGACAAGAAGGAAGAATGCAAAATAGACACAAAGCGGCTGCAGGACTGGGGACCTCAGAGTGAGGGAGAGCGGATTCACAGCTCAGGGAAGGCAATTTCTGACAAGGTGCATGCTAATAAGACCAAAATGCAGGCTTCACTTTGCATCCATTATTCATGACTTGGTTTTACAAGACTTGCCCTCCTGCAGAAAAGAGGACAGAAAGAGAGACGATAAATGCCTCCACGGTGGGCCATTTCCCGCAGTCTACACCCCAGCGTCCCTCGAAGGATTTCCTTGATTCCCATCTGAGGGACGAAATGAAAGGAGCATCCTTGAGAGAGGTCATTTTAAACTTGGAAAATGGAGCAAGACCTGAAAGGTGAGGAAAGACAGTGGGTCCAGTGGCATCAGAGTGAGTGAAGGAGAGGGAGAAGGGGGAAAGCAAAATTAATTTTTCTTTGTGGGCTTGCAGATCGCTCATTTGTTCCGAATGATGATGAGAAATGATATATAAAACTAAATTTTCCTGTAAATATTTCCTGCAAGGAAATAATGATTTCGTACTGGGCTTTAATTTTTGTCTGGGGGCAAAAGCAGTACCAAGATCAGGGTACTGATAATTTCCAGGGTGATCTAGTAAGTCTTGGAAATGCTCAGCAATGAGGCTCAGAGACACATCAAAAATTCAAGATCCAAAGGACACTTTCCAAGGCTAAGATTCACTGGATTTTCCTGTAGGAATTATAACCAGAACTGTCCACGGACAGCCACATACACCTTTGCCTTCTCTAGAGCAAAACTTCCATGTCTTTAGAATCTTTCCTTGTAAATGGGGCCTGCTAATTCTCCCATGATTTTAATTCAAGTCTCCCCCAAGTTATTTCTATCATTAGTTCACAGCTTCACTCCACGCAGGCAGTTGTCACCTCCTTGAGGGGCATGCCAGCCCCTGATGCTGCTTCAGTGGCCTGGCCTCCCAGGCAGGAGATATGATGAAATGTCTGCGTATTTGCACACAGCTTCCTTTATGTGGGTAACTGCCCAGCCACCAGACCCTGAGTCGTGCAGTTTGGCTCTAAATGATTGTGTTGGGTGATGGAATTCTCTAGTCCCTTTAACATAGATTGCCTTCCTCTCAACCCTTTAGTTTAACTTGATGTATATTTGAAAAATGATTAGCTTGAACTAACCCTTTCTTCTCAAACCAGAAAATGAGCATGTGCCTCTGTGAGCCTGCTCCCTGGCAAGTGCATATTTATTTATGGCGGACCTCACACAATAAAATACTTATAACACTGCAGAACAATGTCTAGATCATTATGTGTGGGTCTTTTGGTTTTGAATTCTTTGTGTGGCATGTGAATACATGAGTTTTCTTATAGCAGGGAGAAGAAAAACCACAAAGGCTCTTGGCAAAAGTTGTTAGAGTGTATATTAGTGGTTCTTAAAGGCCAGTCCAGGCACTGTTGACCTAAGAATCCTCTGTGAGGCTTTAGAAAAATTCAGAATCCTAGGCATAACCCTGGATTATTTTATCGTTGGTCTAGGGTATAATGGCAAACCTGTATTTTTCTAATGCTCCAGGGGAAAGCTGATGATTTGCCAGGCTTAATAACCAGTGGATGAACCATTTCTGGCAACATGCTTTGCTCCATGCTGGGTTGGTTTGTCTGAATCTGTCCTAACTGAGTGATCTATCCTTCATTCAACAATGCTTTTTGAGGGCTTTCTATGCACTGGGCACTATTGTAGATGCTGGAGATGAGCCAGTGACGGAAACAGGTGAAATTCCTGGGGTTCTAATGTTCTATATTGCTCGTGTTGATAATTGCCTTCCCCTACAAGACTTTTTTATTTTGTTTTCCTTCCCCTGCCTCTCTTTTCACCTCCAGACCACGTTTGTTAAATAAAAGAGGAAGAAAATTTTGTTAATCTAAAACTATCAGGAAAAAAATCAACAATGATTTCTGTAAATATGTTGACATAGTGCTTTGGGTAGCAGAGAGAGCTCAAGGTGGTCGCTGGAAGGAGCAGATCATTTTTGGAGAGACAACATGAATATATCAGTTTCCAGATCAAAAACTAGAATTTGGTGATTCTCTTTGTCAGTAATCATTGTGTTGCACTGAAAAGCATAGTCAACGTTACACCAAAAGTAAACCTGTGTCATCACACTCCCTGCTTTTTTGGGGTGGGAGGAGCTGGGTTGGTGTTAGTGCTAGAAGCACACAGACACTCCCATGAACTGGTCCACCTGGGATGGCAGCATGTGTTCCAACACAAGCAGAAATTGTGGAGACAGAGTGGAAACCCAAATTGGACCGGAGTGTGACTTCTAGGATCAATAAAAAGATCAACTTGCCATTTGATCCGAATGATGAGAAACAGGTGCATTTCACTTCTGGGTCCCTAGTAGATGTTGCCAAAGTCTTCCCCTGCAGTCCCAGATGTTCCCCTATTGCACTATGGAGGGCCCACAGGCATTATGGGGGCCACTGGGCAAGGGTTATGACTGGAAAATACTCTCAAATGCATTTGGAGCAGGATTTAAGAAAAATTTCCAGGCAGAGGCATTTTATGTGCCTCCCGTGTTTCAACCTGTTTTCCTTCTCCATCAGATTTGTCTTAATTAGTCTGAGGTCCATGCAAGGCATTTTATGACCGTCTAAGACCGTCTTGGAGTGGGTCATTATACACTCTGGCCCTATGCCTAGGACCAGACCCAGGGGCCTCAGTGTCCCTTGGGGTCTGTGAACCGTTTTCCTGTTTGCACATGGTATCCCATCCGGCTGCATGTCTTTGTACAGGCCCTGGCAGGCCAGCCTCATCTCAGGGCACAAAAAGCTCAACTGCCCTGAGACAAAGGAAGGGCCCTGACACAGCGCCCACTGCCAGGCAAGCCATCAGCTCTGTGCACTCCGGTGGCTGCTGGTATGTTCCCAAGCCACGCACTCAGCTTCATGGGGCCTCCAGGGGAATGAATATCTTGGCTTTAACATTTTTATGCTCTTCTAAACACTTGGAGCCATACACTGGCCCTAATTACAAGGGATTACTTGAAAACCTCTAGAAAGTTAAGATTCACAACAAGATATATATCTGGCTTAAATGTGGCTTAAACTACTTTCCCTTTTCCCCACGAATTGTGCAGAACCTACATCCAAACATAAGCTAATCACTCTCCAATTATTTTATGTAAATTCCCCTTTTTTCAGGTTTTCTGCTTTGGATTTTTAAATTCTAGACCATCATCCCAAATACATGGGCTCTGTGCCCTACTACTGCCTGGCCGGGGCAAGGAGCTGATGTGTTTTCTCCTTAGACAAAGCCAAGAGTGATAAGAAAGATGGAGATGCTGCGTTTATATCTGACTCTGCATTTAGATTTAAGGCTACTGCTCAGAAGGGATCCAGACTACTATGCTGCCTGGTGCACCTGGGTCTGACTTTGCTAATAAGTTGGTAGCTCTTAAAGCTGATGGGGCATCTGGTCACAGCCTTCATCCAGGCATATGTAGTGCCCAACAAAACCACCACCCTTTGTCTTGGGCCAAAGAAGTCACCACATCTGTCAGGAGGTCCCAGAGAAAGGTCCTGTTGTTGGTGGGTCTCATTACTTTGTCACACCTTAGCCACCCACCTGCCAACATGCGATTTCAGGAAAGAAGTTCAACTCCCTTAGCAGGTGAGTGGGGACTCATCCCCAGAGTGCTTCAGTGTCACATAGGCAGCTCCTGGAACTCATGGTCAGGAGAAAGCTCTGCTTCACTCTCCTGGTACTCAACTGTCCCACAACCTTCAGCCACTGCAGCACCATAACCCTGTTGCTGATGGAGCATGGATGACCCTGCTTAATTAGCCAGCACTTCCTGAATACTTACTGTGTGAGGGTCACTGAATGATGCTGCAGGGAAAACCAAAGTTAATGACAAGAGCTTCTGCCTAGAGATTGTGTGGTGTGTGCCAGGCACCTGCTAAATGCTTTACATGTTCCAACTCACTTAGTCCTCTCAACATCCTTCACCATAGGAATCATCATCTACATGCTCAACATAAGGACACTAGACCAGAGGGAGGAAGCGACTTGCCTAAGCTCACCCAAGGAGAAAGTGGCACATCTCAAACCTAACCCCAAACCTGTATTTTTCTACCTTAGTATGTCTGCTTCCAATAAGTCCACAGACTAGACCAGAGAGAGAGAGAGAGAGAGAGAAAAAAAAACTATTATGCAAGTTCAAAGGGATGAATTCCATAACGGAAGGATGTATAATAGAGGTGTTTCAAATGTGAAAAGGACATAGAAACTCCTCCAAGTGCAGAGGAGGAGGGCAGTTTATTGGACCAGGTAAGTTGGTCAGA
Source organism: Cheracebus regulus (assembly GCA_963574635.1). Lineage (NCBI taxonomy): Eukaryota > Metazoa > Chordata > Mammalia > Primates > Pitheciidae > Cheracebus > Cheracebus regulus. The sequence continues at coordinate 30,170 of CAUYQU010017235.1, read as the reverse complement.
GCTACCCAAAGGGAATGGGATTGGATGAGTCTTGTGTATGCATGTGGCTTGGTAAATGGAGGTGGAAGCTAAGCGAAGCAGGATCTCCTAGTATGTGTGGAGAATGCAGATAAGACTGTATGCCATTCAGTTTCAATTTTCCTGTAGTTTCTTCCTGCTAACACAGTTGAAGAAAGAACATGTTCTCTGATCAGTGAATATTGTACCAGCAGTACTTTGGGAAATATTTGCTTGGGTTTTGTGCCCATGACAGTGTCCCCTCATTCCAGATGTGAGCTGTATAGCTTAGCCTCCTGATTGACAGAACCCCAATTGACAGTTTGGTTTGGCTCAGTTTCTACCTCCATTTCCCATCTCCTCATGCTGAAATGTGCCCTGCTCTTCTCTTGCCACCTGGTCAATTCTTAATACCAAACGACCAATTTCACCCAGCCTTCCCCCTCAGGATGTCGGATTGGGCACAGCATAGCCAAAAACCTGGATGTCACTTTCAATGGATGCATGCAAATGACATCCTGGGTAACAGCAAGAGCAGGAGATTGGACATCAAAGTCCATGATCCAGCAGAGATCTGTCACTAACCATTTATGTGACTTTGAGTTTCAATTGCTAATCTGCTGCCCCCTCAAACTCTAGCAGTCTATGAATCTATCCCAAATGTATGTTTTAACACCATATCTAAATTCTCTTTATCTTTGTGCAGGACAAAGTTGTATTTAAGCCTCAATAAACTGGTTAAATGAAGATCTGAAGAGTTAGAACTGTGAGCATGCGGAAACTTAAGGAAGCTGGTTCATGAGGCAAGAAGAGAACCAACAGCAAACTACAGAAAAACAGAACCCTAAAATACATAGCATCATAGGGAAAACAAGAATGCAAACATTCTAGCATTCATTCTGCACCATTTCCACCCAGCTTTGCTCAAGTTTCAGAAAGAAATGTGAGTCACTGCAGGAGCAGCTCACTACTGTTCTTCTGTGTTGCAAGAGTATGTTTCTATATTTCAAAATATAAATCAATTATCTGGCCATGGTGGCATGTGCCTGAAGTCCCAGCTACTTGGGAGGTTGAAGCAGGAGGATTGCTTGAGCCAAGGAGGTTGAAGGAGGTTGAGGCTACAGTAAGCTATGCTTGCACCCTGCACACCAACTGAGTGATCCCAGGGGGAGCAAGACCTGTCTCTAAAATATTATATATACACAATTATATGTTAATTATTATATATTATTAACATACAAATATATTATAATGTATATTAATTATATTTTACTAACATGAAATATATTATAATATATGTTAATATTATTGACATATTATATATTAATGTATATATATAATATTATTTATATATTTTATATATAATTTCAATATATGTGTATATATTGTATAATTGATTAATATCTATTATTAATTATATTAGTATATTATAACATGTAATATATAATCATATAATATAGTTATATACATTATATTTGTATTTTAATAATAGATGTGTTAATATTAACATATTGTATATAAGGTATATTTTTATAATACTATAATACTATTATATAATATAATACTACAATATATACTACATATACTATATATATACTGTAATATCTACTATATATAGTATAATACTATAATATACACTATATATACTATTATATATACTTAATACTATATTATAGTATTATATAAACTATATTACATGTAAATAATAAATCAAGCTGGTGATCTCTCATTGTGTAACACTATTGTTCATGTACTGTGCAAGCATTTAGTAAAGTTGAATTAGATATCTTTAAACCTCCTAAAGTTCCCAAAGAAAATGATGAAACTGATGCACTTCTGCAGTCCTAACCTCAAAGGCATCCAAATACTGGATGAAGGATAATTTTTTAGACCCACGGTCTATGCTTTCTTAGGGTGAAGCTCAGAGACTATAACTCTGATTCAATTTGCAGATCAGGAAACCAAGGCCCAGAGACTGGAGCTGACTTGTGCAACTGGCCTGATCAGCCAACGGTAGTCACTGGACCTCAGACTCCTGATGTTCCCTCCTCATGCTTCACTGGAAACAGTTTTTTAAACAAAGTATGCAATGCAAGCTGTTCTCTGTTATTGCCCAGTGGAAAGCAGAAAGACTAAACCAGGACAGAGAATGTGTATTAAATTTTGAAGAAGTAAAAACAAAGAGAGAGAGAGAAAGGAAGGAAGGAAGAATTCATCCAAACTAATAAAACTTTTTGAGCAACTCTCCTTGGGATGACATTTAGGTGTTTACTTAAATTGCTGAGAATGACTCGGGACTGTGAAGCGATGAGAAAGAGGACAGGCTGCACTTGGCGCATGAGTCCATGAAGCCTCAAATCCAATTTTAACTTGGAAAATATTTGTGTAATCGTCTTATTCAGCATCTCCATGGTGTGAGAAAGATCGAGCAAGAGAATGTCCTCGGTGTCACAGCCCCTAAGTCATAAGATGCAATCTTTCAGCCCTTGGTCTTTGGCATTCCATTGGCATAATGCCAGCTCCAACCAGGGTGGGAAAAGCACACAAGGGAGATGCAAGGGGGTGCATGGAGGACACACCTCCTGCTGGGAAACAAGCCCTCTCTTTTTAAAGGAGGGGCAGGGTATGCGCAGACACTCACAGACACTCACCCCACCCAGGCTCTGTCTGGCAAGGTCTATCTGTTAAAGGTCAAGGCCAGCCTTCACACCCATGTGATTGGCCCCCATCCCATGGTCTAATGGGAAATGACTGTGCAATGTTGCACCTAATGTCATGACATGTGCAAAATCTGCTTCTAAACTCCCTCTGCAGAATGAACTCTGGGACCCCTCACAGCACATACTGTCAAACTTCGCACACGTTGATGAATATCCTGTAGAATTAACAACATTTACATGGCATCTACTACCAGAGAACATTCCCATGTTGTTCCTTCTGTTATTCCCCAGTCAACTCTGTGTGCCTGGCATTCTGATAAGCTCTGCACCTGAATGACTACCCTTAATCCCTTACAAGTCTATGACAAATGTACAATTTTTAAATTTTTAATTTAATTTAATTTAAGATGGAGTCTTGCTCCGTCACCCAGGCCAGAGTGCAGTGGCTTGATCTCAGCTCACTGCATCCTCCCCCTCCCGGGTTCAAGCCGTTCTCCTGCCTCAGCTTTCTGAGTAGCTGAGATTACAGGTGCTCACCAGCATACCTGGCTAATACTTGCATTTTTCGTAGAGATGGGGTTTCACCATCTTGGCCAGGCTGGTCTCGAACTCCTGACCTTGTGATCCACCTGCCTTGGCCTCCCAAAGTGCTGAGATTACAGGCATGAGCCATGGCACCCAGACTGACATGTACTATTTTAACCCTCATTTGATAGAAGAGGTAGTGGAGATGGAGTGATAAAAAAAATTGTTCCAGGTCACAACTTCTGAGTATTGTAACTGGAATTGAAGCCAGTTCTATCAGACCCCCAAAACCTGTGTCTTTTTATTATTATTTATATAAATTTGGGGGGTATAAATGCAATTTTGTTACATGCATAGATTGCATAATGGTCAAGTCAGGGACTTTAGGGTATCCATCACCTGAGTAACACACAAAGCTGGAAGCATCACTCACCTGACTTTGAATTATATTACTAAAACATTATGGTACTGGTATAAAAGTAGACACATAGATCAATGAAACAGAATAGAGAACCCAGAAATAAAGCCACATGTTTTCGGCCAACTAATCTTTGACAAAGCCAATGAGAACATACACTGGGGAAAGGACGCTATTTTTTTTTTTTTTTTTGAGACGGAGTCTTGCTCTGTTGCCCAGGCTGGAATGCAGTGGCATGATCTCAGCTCATTGCAACCTCCACCTCCCGGGTTCAACCGATTCTCCTGCCTCAGCCTCCCATAGGTGCATGCCACCATGCCCAGCTAATTTTAATTTTTGTATTTTTAGTAGAGACCTGGTTTCACATGTCGTCCAGGTTGGTCTTGATCTCCTGACCTCATGATCCACCTGCCTCGGCCTCCCAAAGTGCTGGGATTACAGGCATGAGCCACCGTGCCCAGCCAAGGATATTCTTTTAAATAGATGGTACTGGGAAAATCAGGTGGCTCATACAGAAGAATTCAACTGGACCCCTATCTCTCAGCCTATACAAAAATCAACTTAAAAGCAATTAAAGACTTAAATATAAGACCTGAAACTATAACAATTCTGGAAGAAAACCCAAGTAAAATGCTTCTAGGTTTTGGTTTAGGCAAAGAATTTGTCACTAAGACCTCAAAATCATGGGCAGCAACACCAAAAACAGACAAATGGGCCTCAGTTAAACTAAAACACCTGTATTCGTAATCACTAGGTTATTCTACTCCTTGTGAGAAAACAGGTTCAGAGAGAAGTATCAGTATAACCATAGGCAAGTGGGAGAAAGCAGGAGATAGCGCCAGGCATCAGGCCTCATGCTACTTATTTCAGCCCTGCAATTCTTAGCACAATACTGTGGGATATTCATTTGGAACAAATAGACATTCCAAATGCTTGCTAGCTGGCTTTCTCCTCCCCACAATGCCCCTCTGGGCTCTGTTCCCCACACAGCATCCACAGTGACCCTTCTAACACTGAGCCAAATCACAGCTCCCCTCTGGCCCCATTAGCTCAAGCCAACATCCTCGCGGGGCCCTAATGAGCTGGCCCCAGCGGTCTCTTTGGTTATGTCTTCTCCTCTCTCTGCTCCCACTGCTCTGGCCACACTGACCACTCTGGGCATCACTAAACATGGCAAGCAGGAACCCACGTCCACAGCGTCTCTGCTTCCTGTTGCTCTGCCAGGAAGTCTTTTCCCACAGATACCTGTGACATTTGTTCTTTCACCTCTTCCAAGTCTCTGCTTGGCTATCTTTTCTCAACTGTACTCTCCCAGAGAGGCTTCCCCTAAATGCCCATTACTCTCTACCCTCTTTACCCTCTATTTTCCTTATCATTCGTTGCCACCCGACATATTTTTTCCTTTTATTTTTAGTTGGCAGGTAATAACTGTACATATTTATGGGATGCAAAGAGATATTCTGACATATGCATGCAATGCGCAATGTTTAGATTGAGTAATTAGCATATTCATCACCTTGAACATTGATCATTTCTTTGTGTTGTAAGCATTCAAAATCTTCTCCTCTAGCTTTTCTTTTTTTGAAAATGTACACTAAATTATTGCTAGCCACATCCACCTTACAATGCGACAGGACACTAGAAGTATTCCTTCCATCTGGGCATAACTTTTCAGCCATTAACCAACCTCTCCCTATCCTCCCTCCCTCCTACCCTTTCCAGCCTCAGATGACCTCAATTCTACTCTCTACTTCTATGAGCTTTTATTTTTGTCCCACACATGAGTGAGAACATGAATTTATTTTTCCATGCCTGACTTATTTCACTTAATATAATGCCCACCAGGCTCATCCATGTTGCTGCAAATGACAGAATCTCTTACCTTTTATGGCTGAATCGAACTCCATCATGTGTGTGTGTGTGTGTGTGTGCACGCGCACACGTGTGCATGTAGTGTGTATATATATATCACTCTCAAATATGATTGTATATATCATATTTGAGATATATGATATATAATGATATAGGATATATACATATATGCATCACTCTCAAATATGGTATTTATGTATATCATATTTGCTTTATCAGTTCATCTGGTGATGAGCATTTGGTCACCTGACATATTATATATTCATTTGTTTACTGTCTTGTTTTTCTCAAACATAAGCTTTTTGAGGGCAAAGACTTTGTCTGTTGGCTTTTGTTGTTGTTGTTTATTGTTATATCCCCAATGCCTAAAATAGTATCTGACACACAGAAGATGTTCAATAAATATTGGTTGAACTAATACATACGCACTAGTCTAGATAGGAACATATAGTGCCTAGCACATGATAAGAACTAAAAGCAAATATTTATATTTGTAAAGTAGGAGCGACTTGAAATATTAATTCTGTTTCCTATTTTGTATAATCAGCAGAAAAGAATGTAAAAGAGCTTGTCCAATTTGATTGGGTTTTAAATTAGCAATTCAGCAGCGACTTATAAAGTGGGAAGCCAATAAATAGTCAAAGCCAAGCCAGAAGTCTGGGAATACATCACATGCCAAAGAAGACATCAAAGACATCACTGTTGTGTAGCAATCATCATCCTTGCATTGCCAATAGCAGCTGTGGGCTGTGGGCACTTGAAGGAGTCCTGCCCAGTTGAGAAGGAAGATGGAAGAAGGCTGGGAGCTCACAGTGGTTTAGGCACCTCTGCAGGACTGGTGCACCCTCAAGGCCTCTGAGCTGGAGTGTCTGAGATCTGAGGACTCAAAGCTCAGTCTTAACTCATTCATGGACTTCAAAGTGACTAAGAAATATCTCCAGAAAACTCAAACTTAGAGCCTCATCCTTTTCATGGAGTTTAGAACTCATTAGGTCATTTGACATAATCACAAGATAAGCAGGCAGAATAATATCTAACTTTGACCCAAAAGAACCAAATTAGAGAAAGATTTGCTCTTGGTTTAAAATTCAGTTCATGGTTCTTTCTGCTGTTCTTTGTAACTTAATCTCGGTTTCAACACATCCTGAGTTGGCACTGCCAACTCAGCCACCTCTCTTTTCTTTTACAATCTTTTCCTTCAAATGTATTGTAGCTTTATTGGAGGAAAGCCAAACAACTACGGGCTCATTATCTTTACATTATTTCTTATGTTATTGTCCTGATAGAAGAGCTCACATGGAGCCTCAGAAATTCAGAGAAGTTTGGCTTCAGGGTAAATTTGTTAGTTCAAATGCCATAGACCAGGCATTCAGAGAAAGGCCAATCTTATCCCATCCACCATTTTCTTCAATGCACCAAAAAGTGCTTTTGCTTCTAAAATAAACCCTCCTGAACTATATATACACATATATGTGTATATATATATATGTGTATATATATATGTATATATATATGTGTATATATATTTGTATATATATATATGTGTATATATATGTATATATATATATAATTAAAATACAAACATCAATCCATCTCACCGCTTTCTTTTACATAAAACATTTTTGGGAGAGTGTTTTCAGAAAATGTTTTGGAAGAAATTTGATTCTCTGAGTAGATTATGAGCATAAATACGAAAGAACTTCTGGCAGACTATGGCAGCCCCAGTATGTGAGATCAGGCAATTGGTAAAAATAGGCAGAGATGAAATGAATTTACAAGAGGAGCAGCTACTAAGCAAAGAACTCTTCTCTTCTAAACCGAAAGTGGGAAATTGCCTCCTTTAGACTTGAGAAAATCTCAGCAGGGTTCTTGGCAAATATCCAGTTTGAAAGGAACTAACTTCTTTAACTTCCAACCACCCCTCACCAAGCTTGTAGTTTTTTCTTCTTCTATTCTCCCAAACAGAATGACTTCCTTCACTCTCCAACCGTTCCCCTCTGGCACTCCTAATAACTTAATCCAAGCTTCTCTCAAAGGCTGACTCATCTCTGTTCTCCTCCAGTTATTCCCTTTCCTCTTCCCAGCTCTCTCCTTCTATGCTTCTTGGGTCCATTATTACCTTTCCTGTCACTGAAAAACATTTACAAGGAGGTACTTTTTGTATTAATAGACTTAAGAGATCCATCCGTTGGAGACAGTGTTATTCAAAACAAAAGCATCACAAAAGTTTGGCAAGAGAAAAAAAACCCCATCATTTCTCAGTGCTGGTGCCATTCCTTGAGGAGCCATGGGGTGAGAACTGAGTGTCTTCCAATGACTCAAACTCAGCTAGAGAGGAGTAGCTGGCAACCAATCCAAGGACAAGCCCAAGGTTTGTGAACAGACGCAAATCCTTTACCTTCCTTGTAGCTCTTCTCTGATCTCCCAATACGAGCTGAAACAGATGAAATGTGGGTACAGCACTGGGGTGCTGCCAACAACAACCATTGCAACACAAAGGCAGGTGCGCCATGACACTTTCTTCATGTGCTCCTTGCTAGCAATGCAAGACCGGTCATGAGCTTTCTTCATTTCTTTTTCGGAGGCCGCCAGCTGCGGGCTATGGGCTGTGGCATCCTAAAGAACATAGTCTGACAAAAGACATGATGTTTTTACTTGTAAAATGAAAAGGAGTGCTAAGCCAATTCTGCAGATAATTCAGCCAACTTCTCCTCTCACAACCCACACCCAGGTGCTTTGGCTCACCTCTCCTAAAGCAAAATGGCTAGAGAAAGTCTATGAAGTATGACAGAATAATTTTTTAAAAACAATGTAGAGAACTACCAAAAACAAGCAAACAAACAAACAAACAAAAAACACCACATAGTGACTTGAAAGGTAACTTTCTTCCCAGTTGATTGGTTATCTTCCTTGGGATGTGCCTAGGCTGGTTTACCAGCTGCCACCTATAGACTCCTTCCTTCCTGACTTGCTACCAAATGAGAGGACTCTACCATCTTCTTGTTCTAAGAGCCACCATTGGTTCCTCAATGAATATTTTCCTGCCCCTCTTGTCCCCGCTTCATTTCTTTTTGATGATCCCTATATTTACCATTTTATTTGCCTATCATTTCTTCTTATATTTTGAATTTTCTATCTGGTATACATCTTTTAGAATTTTATTTAGCAAATGTTTATTGGTGGAAAACTTTTAGTTTATCTGTCTTTATCTTGTCCTCATTTTTAATATTTTTTATTTATTTATTTATTTATTTATTTATACATACATGTATTTTTAATTGCATTTTAGGTTTTGGAGTACATGTGAAGAACATGCAAGATTGTTGCATAGGTACACACATGGCAGTGTGATTTGCTGCCTTCCTCCCCATTACCTATATCTGGCATTTCTCCCCATGCTCTCTCTCCCCAACTCCCCATCCCCCACTGTCCCTCCCCTATTTCCCCCCGACAGACCCCAGTGTGTGGTGCTCCCCTAAGTGACACAAGAATTTTTGATATCTTTTAAAAATAATTTCAACTTTTATTTTAGATCCAAGGGGTACATATGCAGGTTTGCTACATGGGTATACTGTGTCATGCTGGGGTTTGGGATATGAATTATTCTGTCATCCAGATGGCAAGCATAGCCATCAGTTTTTCAACCATTGCCCCCTCCCTGCCTTTCCCCTCTATTAGCCCCCAGTGTCTATGGTTGCCATTTTTATGTCCATGAGACCCAATATATAGTTCCCACTTACAAGTGAGACAATGCAGTATTTGATTTTCTGTTTCTGTATTAATTCACTTAGGATAATGGCCTCTAGCTGTATCCACGTTGCTGCAAAGAACATAATGTCATTCTGTTTTATGGCTGCCTAGTATTCTGTCATATATACATTCCATATTTTCTTTATTCAATCCATTGCAGATGAGCATATGGGTTGATTCCATTTCTTTGCTATTGTGAATAGCACTGCCACAAACATATGAATGCATGTGTTCTTTTGGTAGAATGAGTTCTTTCTATATACCCAGTAGTAGGATTGCTGGGTCAAATGGTAGTTTTGTATTAAGTGCTTTGAGAAATCTCCAAACTGCTTTCCGCAGTGGCTGAACAAATCTACATTCCCACCAGGAGTGTATACATGTTACCTTTTTTCCACAGTCTCACCAGTGTTTGGTTTTTTTTGTTGTGTTTTTTTTTTTAGATGGAGTTTTGCTCTGTCTCCGGGGCTGGAGTACAGTGGTGCTATCTCGGCTTACTGTAACCTTTGCCTCCCTGGTTCAAGCAATTCTCCTGCCTCAGCCTCCCAGTAGCTGGAATTACAGACATACGCCACCACACCGGGCTAATTTTGTATTTTTAGTAAAGACAGGATTTTGCCATGTTGGCCAGGCTGGTCTCGAACTCTTGAGCTCAAGTTATCTACTTGCCTCAGCCTCGCAGAGTGCTGGGATTACAGGCATAAGCTACCATGCCCAGCCTTGACTTTTTAATAGTAGTCAGAATGAGATTGTATGCCATTGTGGTTTTAATTTGCACTTTTCAAATGATAAGTGATATTGAACATTTTTTAATATGTTTGTTGGACTGTTGTATGTCTTCTTTTGAGAAGTAACTATTTGTGTCCTTTGCCCACTTTTTAATGGAGTTATTTGTTTTTTGCTTGTTTAACTGTTTAAGTTTCTTATAGATTCTGAATATTAGACCTTTGTCAGATGCATAGTTTGTGAATATTTTCTCCTATTCTGTAGGCTGTTTGCTCTGTTGATAGTTTGTTTTGCTGTGCAGAAACTTTTTAGCTTAAACAGGTTCCACTTGTCAATTTTTGTTTTCATTGCAACTACTTTCGAGAACTTAATCGTAGATTCTTTCCCAAGGCCAATGTCCAGAATGGCATTCCCAGCTTTTTTTTTTCTTTTTCTTTTTTAGATTCTTACAGTTTGATGTCTTATATTTAAATCTTTAATCTGTCTTGAGTTAATGCTTGTATATGGTGAAAGTTATGGGTTCATTTTCCTTCTGCATATGGCTAGCCAGATATACCAGCACCATTTATTGAACAGGGAGTTCTTTCCCCATTGAACAATATATTCTCTGTATAGAATTATAAGATGCACATTATTTTCTTTCAGCTAATTGAAGACATAATCTCTATTGCCTTCTGGCTTTCATTGTAACTGTTAAGAAGTCACTGGTAAATCAGGTATTAGTCTATCACTCCTTTGAAGGTAATAGTTTTGGGTGTGGGTTTTTTTGGCTGCTCTTAAGATCTTCTCTATTTGGGGGTTCTGCAATTTTGACAAAATGGGTCTAAAACTGGATTTATTATTATTTGTCATATCTGGAACTAAGTAGTCTACTTCAGTCTATTGACTGGCATCTTTAAACAGTTCTAGAACATCCTTGGGCATTATTTTTATAATATTGCTTTTGCCTCATTGTCTCTCTCCTCTGTTTCTGAAACCTTGATTCTGTGTATGGTAGACCTTCTTGGTCTATTCTCCACATCTCTTAGCTTCTCATCTTATAAATTTCTTATGTTTTTGTATTACATTCCGGTGAATTTATTTTGTCTTGCCAACTGTCTCTTCATCTGAGTTTAATATGTTGTTATACATATCCATTACATTTTGTTGAAAATTTTCTAGAAGTTCTACTTTTTAGACCCAAAAAGCTTTTAAATACGTTTTTCCATTTCTAACATACATGTTAGGGCTTGACTTTTACTGTGTTAAACATGATTGCTACATGGTCTATATAGTTTGCATATAATAATTCTAATCTTCCTCATGCTATGATTAGTTCTCCAGGGACTCTTTCCCACCCTGAAGCTCCCGGTAGTCAGAGCTGCCTCTCTCACTTTTCTTCGTTGCTATAACTCTAGGGTCTAGCATAGTCTCCAGCACCTATTCAGCCCCCAGCAATATTTATTGAATTGAATTGTTGCCTTTTTTCAGGAGAATCGGGAGTGACCTCTGCCACCTCCAATAAATTTATTCCTGATGTTACCCTGCCAGCTGATAGTCAGACTGTCCTAACTTCCATTCTGTTACGGCTCACAAATGACTGCCACACTTCTAGGGGATCCACAGAGTGAGACTGAGAGCTGTCACGACCCCAAAGAACTCTGAAAACCTGGCTGGAGTACTGGCTGTCTTGTTAGGAGCTAGGTCACCTTGGACTCTTTGAGGAGAAAATGAGTGTAAGGAGGTTTATAAAATGAATTACAGGCACTTGTTCAATTATTGACCACACAGCACTTTTTGAATGTCAGTTCTATGCAGAGCTCTACGCTAATGCTGGACATGCTGAAATGCAATCACTGCATGCCATTTGCAAATGACTTTGAGACTCTGTAGGGAAATAGTCTATCCAAAGAAGATCATTAACATCCTAAGACAGTGTTTCTAAGTACCCGATGAGGAGGCTAAATGATTGGAGTCATTTCTTAGGGCTCCGATTGCTGGAGAAGGTTTATGGAGCGAGTAAGTTTTGGATGTACCTAAAGAAAGAACTTAAACTGCCAGAACTGGACCAATGTGACCAAATGGGGCCCTGGATGATTATCACACACTCAAAAATGTGCAAGACAGAATGACAAAGTGGTGATGCAGGCCAGTAATAAATACAATAAGGAATGGTTGGGACTGTGACAAAACAAAAGACAAAAGTAACTCAACTCCTTTATAATTTTGAGATATGAGAACATGACCTATGATGCCAGAGCTTCTGCTTTCAAAACAAATGCTGAAAACTGGGTTTCTATGTGATGTTTCTCAGTTTTAAAAATACTATTCCAATATCACTCCTTTTAGAAGCGTGTCTGTGTGATGCATTTGGTCTGTAGGCAACAAGTTTCCTACCTCTGCTTTAATGAAACACAAGGGTAGTGAATTCCTTCATTTCACAGTTGTATGTTCCTATCTTTCTGCTTAACTACTCTGAAAAGCTGATGGTTCCCAAATCTGTATCCTCAATTCCACTCTAGATCTTGAGTTTCATGTCCATATGTTTAGCTGCCTATTTGGTGTCTTCATCAAGAAAGGCCCTTCAGACTCAACACGTCCAACACCACATTTTTCTGCCCCAACTGCCAATCTATTCCTACTACTTATTTCACACTGGGCCTCAGTTTTCAATCTGCAAATAGGAATAATAGTAATAACCTGCCCCTTCTAACTTTTAAGGTTGTTTGAGAAATCAAAGAAAATAATATGTGTATAGAACAAGAGAAATTAGATGAGAAAGATTACCTATTGTGTGTGAACTTAAAAGCTAACTCTGAGATGACTACACATTCTGCAACATGCTGGTCCACATCTTCTTACTGAAAGAGACGAGAAAGACAGATACAGTCTTGATATATCTATCCAAATGTTGCCCTAGACAAGGAAAGGCAATGAAACACAAAATTTGTATTCATCTTTTGTTACTCAGACCAGACTTATCCAGAGGAAAATAGATAGGGTTGTCAGTCAAGTAGCATCTCACTGTTGAGTTCAAGTAGCATTAACTTACCAAACTTTTTTTTTTTTTTGAGAATTATACAGTCTAGGAAACATTCTGTTGGCTTCCCATTGTATTGGCCTCATTGCCTCCAATAAGGGATGCCTGAATCCTCACAAATTCAGGAACCTTTAGAACTTATTGTTGGGGGTTTCATGAGATGGAAAAGGGAGTTGTGCAGCCTTGACTGGGCTGCAGCTGCAGAACATGCCTATGGCAATGGTGACTTCCATAGAAGGTAGGAATAAAAAAAGTTCATACAGTGAGAAAAGTTCTTTCTAAGAGTATATAAGAATATTGGGGCTGGGTGCGGTGGCTCAAGCCTGTAATCCCAGCACTTTGGGAGCCCAAGTTGGACGGATCATGAGGTCAACAGATCGAGACCATCCTGGCCAATATGGTGAAACCCCGTCTCTACTAAAAATACAAAAATTAGCTGGGCATGGTGGCACGTACCTGTAGTCCCAGCTACTCGGGAGGCTGAGGCAGGAGAATTGCTTGAACCCATGAGGCGGAGGTTGCAGTGAGCCAAGATTGTGCCACTGCACTGCAGCCTGGCGCCTGGGGACAGAGTGAGACTGTCTCAAAAAAAAAAAAAAAGAAGGAATATTGGAAATGATTCTTCTTCCATGTTTTAGGGTATTGATATTCAGTGAATAGCCTAAGTAGAAAATTAAGGAGTCATCTTCCACTATTCTGTTGTCTTTATCATGCAAGCCAATCAGGCACCAATTCTGTTATTCTACCTCCTGAATATGACTGGAGTCCATAATCCCATCTCTACTCCTGTAGAGATGTAAATAAAATAAAAATACCAGTTTATCATTTTATACTGGGTTGTTAAAAATCTTTCTGCCCAGTCTCCAACCCTCATCTCAATCCTCACTAATTCATCTTTCACCTAAGTGATCTTTCTAAGCCCAAACATAGGACGTGTACCTCTCATGATTACAATGTTTTGTTTGCAACGTTTTATATCCAAGTTTCAGCTATCATTTTCAGTCTCACTATGTCACTTTCCCACACACCTCCTGTCTTCTGGGCGAACCTAATGGTTCGCAAGCTCTCCAAGTACATCTGCAAGTGCCAGATGCTGGTCAAGAAGGACCAGCATTTAAACACTCCGGGAGTCAGGAGTGGCTGTGCTGACAGGAAGAGGCAGGCAGGGAAGATGAGGGGCTGCTGTGATAAGGTGGATTCTTCAAAGCATGTTTTTTGAGCCTAACGAGTCTTCTTGGGATGCTTGTAGCTGCCAGTGGATGCATCTTAAGCCGGAGCAGTAGATCAATCAAGGCACATATCCCAGGTGTATGACATTGATCAAGCCTGCCTTGGGTAATGTCTCAAGTCTCACCTTACTAAATATCTACAAAAAACAAACAAAACTCTAATGATCAATGACAATATGTGGATATAAAAGCTACTAGTAAAGTTGGTTTTAGATAAACTATGTTAACTTATCTAAGTTTTCCTTGGTATTCATTTTACTAATATAAACTTTAAACTTCTTTCCATTTCGTTTTGCATTATATCTATAAATATAATTTTGTCATTTATCATTTCTGTTTCTGACCTAAGTCCTCTTCCTTCCTCATCCCATCTCTTTTCTTTTCCTCTTCCCCTCACTGATTAGACGGCACATTCTCCCTGGATCGGTTTGGTCACTGCCACTTGTTCAGTTACTATCTGGGAGGGAATGTCTCCCAAATCTATAGCTCAATCTTCTCTGCTGATTTCAAAACTGTCTATTAACCATGTACTTGAAATTTCTGCTTAGATTTCTCATAGCTGTCCCAAACTAAACAGTTCTCTCTCTAATGTCCCATATCTCAGTAAAGGCATCACTATATTTAACTCTGATGCCTTGTTCTTTTACCTTCCACTTCCTTAAAGTCACAGAATTATGATGATTCTACTTCCTAAATATAACCCATCAATTTCCTTCTCTCCCATTGTGGGTAGTTTAGTTCAGGCCACAGCCTGAATTGTTATAGCAGTCTCCAATGGGTCTGAATACCCCTAATATTGTCCCTTTCCATTCTCTTCTCTGATCTGCTGCTGGAATAATCATTCTAAAGTGAACATTTATCCACATCATTCCCCACTTTACAGGTATTGTCCCAAGTCCCAGAATAATGCTTTAGATAGAGCAAGTACTCCATAAATGCATGTAAAAGGACACAAATACATTAAATGTAAATAGATGGAACAATATATACCTTGTTCTCACTCACCGAAAAAACCTGGAGTGTCTATATTGTTATTATCCAGGTAGATTTCATGGTAAAGAACAACACCAAAGATAAAGAAGTCATTTCATAAGATAAAGGGGAAAATCTCCAACATTGCACAGCAGTCCTAAAAACATACGCACCTAATAACACAGCTTCAAAATACCCAAATATATAACACATAAAGCAAAAACTCAGAGCATTACAAAGAGAAATAGACAAATTCAAAATTATGATTGAAACTTTACTGTCCCTCTCTCAATGATTGATTTAATAAGGACACTGAAAATCAGCAGTAATATGTAGAATTTGAACAACAGGAGAGCCAGGTCACAGGTTTGGAGAAGTGCTACTTAGTCTTGCGGATCTTAGGTCCAAATCACTTGCTTGTTGGCTTTTTAAAGCAAAGAGCCTTTGGTTTCATTGCCAGGATACAGTACTCATATTTGATCTATGTGTTGGTTTTAATGTCCTGAGTCCACTTCCTGAAATCATAACCTGGCCAGTGTCATTTTCCATGAAACTCTAGGCCTCTATAGCCCTAGACTCCTGCGTCCCTTTGTCTTCTTCCAGACTGGAAAAGATCTTAAACAACATCACTACACTTATCCTTCTTTCTTCTTCTCTTGTTCTTAATCAGGAGCTTTTGGGGCACCAAAAATGAGGTATCACATGACTAACTCTTTTTTAGTGGTATGTGATAAAGATCTTTCCGGGTGATCCAAAAAGGTTCAGTGAACTTTTTTATTAGAGAAATTTTTTCTCTTATTTATCGTCCATAATTATAATAACAATAATCATGAACCCATATAGAGCACTTACCATTTACTATGTACCAGGCAGAGTTTTAACATGCTTTATATTTGATTTTCACAACAACCTGTGAGGCAGGTAATATTATGATCTCATTTTACAGGTTAAGAAACTGAGCTATAGTGAGGTCTCATAATTTGCCCAAGGAGTAACAGAGAAAAGCATTCAACCCAACAGTATGGCTTCCAAGGAGTATTTGACCCACTATGTTATATATGCCCTAAAAAAATCCATAAAAGGACCTTTTACTTTCTGAAATTTTAAAATAATTATTTGAAAAATACTTAAACAAGTAAGCTTTAAATAGTATAATTCTGTGGCTTCTGCTGAAGTTTAAAGACTGCAAAATACTGTTTGCCTCTTCTTCCAACTACTCCTTTAAGCAGATTTAAATCAAATCAATGAAACATATTGATGCTTTGTTTCATTTAGTCAAAAGGATAACTTAGCAGTCACAGAAATGAGGAAAAATGACGATATTAGAGCAAAAGATTGAGTGGTCTCTGTACTTTCATGAGAATGTTTTTCTTCTGCCACGTGGGAGAGGATAGTCCTTCCTTTGTGACTGGTTGCAAAGCCCTGAGCAGTCAAGTAGAGCAGCATAGCAGCTTATAGAACTGTCCATACTTCACAGAGCATGGCTGCTGCTTAGTCTTAAAGAGAAAAAGAGAAGAAAGAAAAAGCTGGTGATCAAGTAGAGGAAAAACTCCTCCCTGTCCTACCTACTTCCTAACTCTGTGCTTCCCCAAGGAGGAGGCCTGAATGCAGGACCTGAACTCCTGTGAGACACCACGTGGCAAAATAAAGCCAGGGTGGACAGAAAACCTTGTGTTGTGAGAAAATCATCAAGGAGGAAAATAAATGAAACTGTACCAGGTTGCCTTGCTGCAGTCCCCCCACCAAAGGTCCAGAGAGGGAAGGCTACCCATGACCCGGATTTGGCAGGTACTAGTGCTTGGAATTAAATTCATTCTTGTAGGGATGGGGCAGCCAGGGAGTGAGAAAGGGTTGGAATGCTTATGAGGGACTAAGGTACAAATCCTCTTCTTAAAAAATAAAATTAAAAATGAAACAAGAAACTGCCCTGCCAACAACTTCATCTTGTAACATCGATAAGAATAAATTAAAGGGAAAAAGGATAATAGTGATCTGATTCACACCTTCTGCAAAGCCCTTGATGACACTGTAGAACTGGGAGGACATCAATCCATCCTTTCGTCTTGTTGAATGTGTTGGCAGCACAGTATTGTCTCATTGCCACGAACCATTTGACGGTCATCCTCTAACCACCCTGCTCCCCAGCAGCTCACATACCCTCTGAGGGTTGTCCTTCTGTGTCTGCAAAGCCCTGATGATAAAGTGTGTTCCTCCACATGTCATAGAGGAGACTTGTAGGGAAGTTAGAAAAACCACTTTCAGATCAACCTCAAAACCAGCACCTGCTGTGCAGGTCTCTGCAAATGCCCACATTTAATCTCTATCACTCATTCTTTTGTTATTGTTAACAATTACATAAGTTTATTATTAAAAATTCAAACAAGTACGGTAAACAGCATCTTATATCTAGACACAGCACTTTGGTTAGCCTTCTTCCAGGTACCTCTTTCCCCATCCAGAGAGTCAAGTATACATTTATTCCCTCTATGGAAATGCTTCTTCTTTACAGGATACAATCATTCCGTTTTTCTCACTCAGCAATTGTCATGTACCACATTCCAGCGATATTATTCAGCGTCAAATGATTCAAAGAGCCAAAAGAAATGTGTAACCTAATGTTTTCAGCTATTATCTATCTGTCTATCTATTTGTCTATTTTAATGAACACATTGTTTTTGTTTGTTTGTTTTGAGACGGAGTCTTGCTCTGTCACCCAGGCTGGAGAGCAGTGGCATGATCTCGGCTCACTGCAATCTTCGCCTCCTGGGTTCAAGCGATTCTCCTGCCTCAGCCTCCCAAATAGCTGGGACTACAGACGTGTGCTACCATGCCTGGCTAGTTTTTTGTATTTTTAGTAGACATGGGATTTCATCATGTTAACCAGGCTGGTCTCTAACTCCGGACCTCAAGTGATTGACCCATCTCGGCTTCCTAAAGTGTTGGGATTACAGGCACGAGCCACCATGCCCGGCCAATGAACACACTATAATTGTACATATTAATGGGGTACAAACTGATGTTTTGATACATATCTAAGTTGTATAATGATCCAATCTGCACATGTTCTTATACTGGCAGGTAAATCAAAGACCTGAATGAAGACAACACATGACTTATCTCCTCAGAATAGGAAAGCAGTGGGCATTTCTACCAAAGGCAGCTTCATTTAGAGGGTTTAGAGGAGGGAAGTACCCATTCAGAACAACTGCTGCCACGCACTTTGCATTTGTTATCTCCCTCAATTCTCTGATCAATCGGAAAAGCCAGGTTTCATCACACAGAAAGAAGGAAAGAGAAGCCTAGGAAATCAGGTACCTACATCCCAAAGCTAATTTGTGGAGGGTCAAGATGAAAACCCAGGTCTCTCTGGCTTCAGGGGCTGTGAATGCTCCCACAGCAGGCATGCACACACCCAGCACCCAGCCCTCCATCCATGGTTCGTGTGAGAAGCACAAGGCCACACACTGTAGGTGAGTTCATGGACTGCGGTTCTTGCAATATGATCTGGGCCTGGTTATTTCTCCATTCTCTGATGGTGCTATGCATATGTGCCAGAAAGCTGAAAAAAAAAAAAAATGCTCCCTGACTAGCAGGCTCATCCTACCTAGAACAGATGGACCAACATGTGGAAGGAAAGTGTCGGGGAGGAAGGGGGAGGAAACAGGAAAAACAGAAAGGGGGCCAAGCCACAAGTGGAATACATTTTTTCCTTATTACCTGATTTCAACCGAGGGTACATGCATTAGAAACCTTCCCAAATGTTCATACAATGTTTGCCTGAAAAGAACATGCACTTAACTTCAAAGGGAAATAGGTTTAGAGTTGCAATCCACAAGTCCCGTTTGAGACTCTGTTCTTTGAGACAGCTGCTGTCTGGGGCTCTTGTCTGGCCCCTGCTGGGGCCTCAATTTCACAGCTTCTCAGGGCAATCTGCTGGGAGTGACAATGGTGAGACAACGGCTATGACAGGTCATCACCGTCCTCATAGTCATGCCTCTGGTAAGAGCTTATGTTTTCACATATATGACATCACCTGATCTTTATCATAATCTCTGAGATAGTCAAGGCAAATATCATTGTATATTATTATTAGGCAATAATATGACAGGCTTAATAGTGTGATGTAATATTACTGCATCAATCTTATCCAAGAAGAAACCAGTGTTTGGCAAAGTGATACAACTTAGCTATGTTCACACAGTTAGTCAATGTCAAAAGTGAGACTCTAGTCAGATCTGCTCCCTGGTCTGGCACATTTTTGCTGTAGTATATCATGACAAGGTAAAATGACAAGCTTCCTAGGTTCACTACAAGACTTGTATTTTACCATTCAGGGAGTATCAGAGGTTGAGAAATATGGTGACTCATGTTCCTTTTATTTGTAGTTAGTGCTGTCTGTTCATGCTAATTTTTCTCTTTGTACAGGTAGCATTAAAAGGCTAATGCATGATCAACAAACCTTTACAGACTAGGTATGTGTAATTTGGACTACGATGACAAAATGTGACTTGAGTGATACATTTCCATCTGAAATGACCTTTCATGCATTAAATGTAGTGGTTGAAAGTTTTGGAGGCAAACCCTCCAGAGTAAGAATAGAAGCCCTTGAACTTGGCAAGTTACTTAACTAATGGGAGCCTTGATTTTTTAATCTTTAAAATGGAGGTAGTGATGTCTACCCTTTAGGAACTTCATAAGTATATGAGTATTAAATGAGATAATGCAGGTAAAGTTCTTGGTCCCAGTAAGATCCTCCACGAATGTTATCTATTATCCTTATTCCGTAGTTCATTCCCTTTATATTTAAGCTTCTAGTATTGACATCTTCCTTCTTATCAAAAGTTGCTCAACATATAGAACCTAGAAGGAAAAGAGTCTTTCCAAAGAGCAAATGGCCAACCACTGCTTTAAATTGTTCAGTTGTGGAAATGACTTTAGAATCAGATCTGAGTTCAAATTTCAGCTGTACCAGGTGCCCTGAGAAAGTCACTTCCCTATCCCAACTTCCGTTCCCCCATCTGCAGAATGGGAATCGTGATGTCTATTGTACAGTGCTGCTGTGAGCATGACATGAAAGTGCCTGACCCAGAGCAAGGCTGGACAATTGCTACTGCTGTTCTGGTTGCTGGTTTCAGAGGCCGAACCTGTGTGAGGAGATGGCCCAGTGTGGGGCTGCGGAGCCTGGGGTTGCTGGCGTTTTTTGGGGGTTGCCCTGCTTGCTGTCCATCTCTGACCGCTGTGGCGGCCTCTTCCTGCTGTTCTTTTCTGCTTGGCTGTGATGCTCCTTAGAGTCCCCTGAGGGAAGACAAAGGTGAGTAAAGTTGTTTAGTTTGGAAAAAAGCATCTCAGGAGCAACCTAGTCATGGGTTCCACCAAGGACTCTTATGAAGAGGAGCTGTGCATTTGCTTTCTATCTCCAGAGAGGACCAGAAATGAGGATGAGGAAATGAGTCACAGGAAGAGGAGGCTCTGATGGAGGGAAGAGCTTCTTGCCTAGAAGGTGAATTGGTCCTAGGAGGGAAGCAACCAAGAGAGCTGGGGAAGCTGTCTCTGGAAATCCTTTAATGTGGGCATGACCAACATATGGTAGGGATCTCTCTTAGGTGGTGATCTGCTACAAAAAAGGAGCCAAGACCAAAGTAAATAATTCCATGGGTTTTTAGAGGAGAGAATCCCAGAGATATTCTGTACATTGGTATATGCACATGCTATAAAATAAACCAGGGTTAACACACAGAGAAGTATGTATGGTCAAGTACATATGCCTTTCCCTTTATGCTTTGGATTCAAGGGAGCTCCAGAGAGTAATATTGGGTACAGAAGCTATTGGCAGGCACAGGCGTGGTCTCTTAAGCTAATAAGGTAGGAAAAAGAGAGACTGGAAGACTTGGCTAGGAGCAGCTCCACAGGGGAATTGGACTATTGTGGGAGTTTTGTTGTGGAAATCAAGGGCCACCAGAATTTAGCGCCGGAATGGGAGCTGTGCCATTGACCAAGTTCTTAGATATTGTCAAGGCAGCAAACAATATGCATTCACTCTTCATTAGAGCCTCAGTGATCTCCTGCACAGGTGAGGAAATGGAGTCTTGGTCCACTGAGCCCTTGGTTTCCAATTGGAGTATGTGAATGTGTCACTTCTTTTTCCTGTGGCTAAGTTCCTCTTAATGCCCAGGTGTATGCTTAAAGGTCCCTTGCTCAGATTGGCTCTCTGCCATGGGGCCCGCTCTCTTTAAGCTCTCCATGAGACTCACTGCTCTCTAAAGTATCTCATTTGTTTACCTATTTGTTTTCTACCTCCTAGAATGTGAGCCACATGTGGCAGGGATCCGATTATCTTTGCTTATTTTTATATTCCTTCTTTATGACAGCATACAGAGGTGCTCAGTACATGCTTGTTGAACAAAAGATTAAACTGACTTTCCTAATAAATGGTTCTACCAAAAAGACACATGCATCTGTATGTTCATTGCAGCACTATTCACAATAGCAAAGACAAACAGCAGGTGATCATCAATGGTGGACTGCATAAAGAAATCGTGGAATAGCACCATGGAATAGTACACAGCCATAAAAAGAATGAAATCATGTCCTTTGCAGCAATGTGGATACGGCTGGAGGCCATTAACCTAAGTGAATTAATGTAGAAATAGAAAACCAAATACCACATGTTCTCACTTATAAGTGGGAGCTAAACATTGGGTACATGTAGCTATGAAGATGCCAACAATAGACACTGGGGACTTCTAGAGGGGAGAAGGGAGGGTGTCAAGGGTGGAAAAATTGCCTATCTGGTATATGCTCACTACTGGGTGATGGGTTCAATTGTATTTCACATCTCAGCATCACGCAATATACTTTTGTAACAAACTGTATGTGTACCGCTGAATCTAAAATAAAAGTTGAAAAAATAAAATAAAATAAACTGACTTTCCTACAATCCACCGTTGACTCCCAAGCTGAGCATCCTTCCAACTTGCTTCCTTCTTCCAGAAGACATCAAACTGGCAAGTGTAAATCTGAGACGCATGGAGTCAAGCCAGCAGCCAGGTCTGGAGCTGACCACCGCATGATTCTCCCCTCTGCTCCGCCCCTTTAGAAGCTCCCGTTCCAGCATTTGCCTAAAAAGTCCTTCCTTTATTTTTAATTGAGCAGGCTGCCAATAGAACTTTATAGCTTTGCATTTTAAGATTGTTGGGGATTTGCTTGCCTGAGGGTATTTGGGTGGGTCTGGCCCCAGGCAAGCTGAGCCTCCGTGCTTCCCTGTGGACTAAGTGAGCACTTCCCTGCAGTCTGGCAAATGCCCTCGGGCTGCCTTCTCTCCTTTAGAGGACTGAGTAGGAGGAGCCCAGGGCCTCAGACCAACCCATTCACTCCCACTAGGAAAACAGTACTCCCACTGGGCCAGAACTGGTTGCCAGAGAGGAGGCCTTTCCTCTCCCTTCCCACACTCCTGGTTGTGGTGTGAGAACCTGGTCCTCTAAGAACAGAAATAACATCCTGTGTTCGCTCCCACTTGGCAGCCAGGCGGGTCTGGTGGGCCACTTGGCGGTCAGCCTTAGGAAGGAAGTCTCCAGGTATTGGTGGGAAAGTCAGAGGCAGGTTGCTGCCTAGAGAGAGTGCCATTTGCCATTTATCAGGGGCACAGGGAAGAGGAAGCTCCAGGGGGGATCTCTGACCCTTCCCATGCAGTGAAAGTGGGGAACTGTGTCCCCCGCAGCGGTGGCTTCCAGCAGAGACCAGAGACTAGCACCAGCAGCACTTACAGAGATTTATAGCCCACAGAAAAGTGCTTCTCAGCCCATGTGTTTACTGCAGAGAACTCTGGAGGCATCAAGGGCCAGGGTCAACACAGCACCGCTGCGCCTTTGTCTTTCAAGCATTTCAGACAGCATTATGTGTTTGGAAGACAGCAACGGGATAAATAGGGAGGGCAACAGGCATTACTGAAAATTCATAAACATACATGGTTTGGGCATGTCTAGGTACTGTGTGGTTAATGATGTTGTTCCCTTTTGTTCCTTACCACTTAGAGGAAAAAAAATATTTCCAGTTCTCTTATGTCAAAGGAAGGCCCGTTGCCAAGCCCTTCTTTTGCAAAAAAAAAAAAAAAAAAAACTGCTTGCAAATTGAGAGTTCCCAGGAGATTGGCGTTAATCCCTGGAGCTAACTAAGGGTGAGTTGTAAACTTGAACTCGAACATAGCACGACTGTCAGGGTTGCTTGGGGTGCTCTGCTTGAATGACTAAAGGAGACCCCCTCTCCCACCCAACCCCCTTCCATGCCCAGGCTTGGCTGACAGCTTTCCCCTCTCCAGTGTCACCTCCTTCTGTTCCTCTGATTCCTCCCCCTCACACTACTCCTGGCTCCCTCCTGGACCAAGTCCCAAAGGACATGGAGGATGCATGACCGGCTGAGAAGTGAGTGACCCCTGGTTTAATGCAACCAGCACCCTTCCCCTATTCCAAGAGGAAGAGCTGTTTATTTAGTTTTGTAAAATATGCAGAAGCTATGAAAACATACACTCTATCAATAATAAATGGAATAGAAAATAGAAGTAAACAAATCAAAGAAAGATGAGATGGGAGGTAAGTCAGTCAATTTCCTTTTCATTGCCCTCACATCCGTAAAAACCAAAGGAACAGCACCCCTGAAAGTGTCTTAATCAAATAGAATGCCAGGAAGACTGCAGCAGGGCTGTCTCTTTTTGGAGAAAACGCAGAGCAATCTGAGTTTAAGTAAGCCAAAACATACTTAGGCTGGCTAAAGGAGATCCAGTTGAAATTACATTATAGAAACAGAAGCCAGCTATTGTAACTTTTTCAAGTGCTGCAATTTTTGGCACAGCATTGTGTTTTATAGAACTTTATCCATATACACAAATTGAAAAACAAGTATCCCATTATGTTCAGCTAGAGTGACTTCTTTTCAAACCAAAAGTTAAATTTCGCCAAAGTGATAAGGAGCTAATTATATAAAGTGAACTATTGTCATGAATGCTGCCTTACCCTCAACAAAACCAACTGACATGGTCATAGCTCACTACTCTACAAGGAAATGTACCAGTAAGAAAGAAGGGCATCTGCTTGGCTAGGGGTGACCTGTACAGGACTCCATCCAAAGGGCTTACTGACCAGAACAAAGTACCAAAGAATGTCGTAATCAGAGGTCTCACCTGTGAGGCAGATCTGGGCCCTGGAAATAGTTAAATTTATGCCATGTTGAAATGATGGCAGACAGGTTCTAAGGTAGTTCTCAGGCTTTCCACACCCTGCTGTTCACCCTCCGGATGCTCCTCTCCCCTTGGGCTGGACCTAGGAAAATACATCACCTTCTCGAAGATTCTTTCCTAACAGACTAGGGAAAGATTCTCCAGCTAACGCTGAAAAGTCAGCTGTCATGTTTTGAGAGGACTATGTGGCTGGGAGCTGAGGGTGGCCTCTAGGAGCTGAGAGCAAGTCCTGGCCAATAGTCAGCAAGAAAGCAGGGACCTCAGTCCTACAACCACAAGGAACCGAACTCTCCCAACAACCCGAATAAGCTTAGAAGATGACCCGAGTCCCAGATGAGAATACAGCCTGGCCAACACATTGATTTCAGCCCAGAGAGACCCAGAGTAGAGAACCCAGCTGTGCTGTGCTCGGACTTCCAGCCTAGGGAAACTATGAGAGAGTACGTGAGTGTCATTGTATGGTAACATGTCATGCAGTAATAGATGAGGAAGGCAAGATGCATTCCCTTGCATAAGCTGCTCAATCAGTGGGCTCAACGAACCCCGCATGAAAGCACTTTTGCCAGCTGCAGCCAGGAGAGCTTTTCAAAACAGGAACCACCCCTACCGCCATCCTCAGCTGCGTAAACTTCTTTGTGGCTTTTCCTTGGCACCTGGGATAAAGACCAAGAATGTCCTCTTGGCTCACACAGCCTCATACCTCAGCTTTCCTCTCCTCTCACACCACACTGGCCTCCTCTCAGCGCATGGCATCCTCCAAACGCCTCCACCTTCCAGGGCTGTTTCCCCTCCTCCTCACCTGCAATTCCTCCTTTCAAAGACAACATCCCCTCCAGCCTTTGGCTGCTTTTGTTTGCCCTCCAATAACTATTTTGAAAGATTTTCCCAACATTTACCATTGTTATCTGCAAGAAAGGTAGCTTGATACAAGATCCTCCCTCTTCATCTGAATTCATCACACGGTTTTAAAACACAGTTAGCTATTCTCATTTTGTCCCCATAAAATACTACTAAGATGACAAAAATGGGTTAATTCTCTCAACAGATGACTTACTTTCTCCCTTTCTACATTCCAGGTGTTAGGCTAGGTAGTAATAGGTAGGGAACAAATCAGCAGGAAACGAATCAGGTCCAGTCTCTAGCTTCATGGAGTTTATGATCTAACACAAGAGTCATTTGTTAAATGACTCTGCTGAATTTTAGGGAGACCAAGGGCCTCATGCCAGGGCCCATAGTGGAGTAGGTAGCAGAAGTGAAACTGAAAACCAGACGTCTGGCTTCTGTATCAGTGCCCACACCACAGTGTATTTTTCACGCGGCTACCCCATAAAAGCTACACCATTCATTCATTCATCTAAAAAATATTCATTAAGTACTTTTAGTCTATCAGGAACTGTTCTAAACACAGCAGATACAACGAGGACAAAAAGAGAAATTCTTGCCCCCATTCTGCTCACATTCTAAAGAGTTATTACTTTCTTAAGTCTTATGTAAATAATACCCTTAGTGTCTTTAGATATTATTCAAAGACTAAATTTTGTGGAGCATGTGTTTTGCATTCACTAGAGAGGCCCATAACACTATGAGCTTTGATAAAATAGGTTGATACAGGAATATGATTACAATAAGATGTTCTTTATGATAAAAATCACTTCATTGGCTGGTGAACGGGCCATAGAAACAAGGTATTATCAATTTTGGATATCTATATTAACAAATGCAAAAAATAAGACTGAGATACATGTATTTTTCTGAGACCTTATTTATACAACATCCAAGTTCTAAATAAAAATGACAATTGCAGCCGGGCGCGGTGGCTCACGCCTGTAATCCCAGCACTTTGGGAGGCTGAGGCAGGCGGATCATGAGGTCAAGAGATTGAGACTGTCCTGGCCAACATGGTGAAACCCCATCTCTTCTAAAAATACAAAAATTAACTGGGCATGCCTGTAATCCCAGCTACTCAGGAGGCTGAGGCATGAGAATCGCTTGAACCCAGGAGGCGGAGGTTGCAGTGAGCCAAGATTGTGCCACCGCACTCCAGCCTGGGCAACAGAGCAAGAGTCTGTCTCAAAATATAAATAAATAAATAAATAAAAATAACAACTGCAAGGCCTGATTATATATTATTTTCACAAGAAAGATCTGGGGAAAGGAAGAATGGAAGACAGGTATAGAAAAACAAGAAAAAACAGGAGAGTTGAGTGACAATTTCTAGCAATTCCTTTTTCTATTGTCACGGCATTTCATCTCCTATTGCACTTCTCTGCTTCAAGCATGTCAGCCACCTACAAAAACACTTACTTAAACTCCCAGAGCCTGCATGTTGAACTTCATGATGAACTCAAATGCTTTCTTCCAAGCCTATTCCCTTCATTTTCACCTTGTGGCCCCACCTGTGCATATTGTCATTTAACACAGATCAAAGCCGTACACTGAGAGGATGGAGTCTTTGGAGACAGTGAAATCTCAAACATCTGCCAGTGGTAGATAAGAAGGCAGGAGCATCAGGGTGCACTCCTAAAATCACATCACATGTAACTATCGGGCAACAAATCACTACCAAAAAATATCAATGAACTTTCACGAGGAAAATCAGGGCAAGGTGATCTGTATCAGCTATACCCGCCTGTTTCCTCTAATGAAATTTTGACTGTTTCTTTTCACTTGCTAAGGAACTTCAGACTCTCCATTCTGCTTCATCCCTAAGTCTTAACATTGAAAATAGTGTAATCATTTAAATAAAATGTTATCATTGGAGACCTATTTGAATATTTTATAGGGTAATTCATTAGTTGATCAAATATTTATTGTATACTTACTGTGTGCTCTGGGAAATACAAAGATAAACTTAAGATCTAGTGTACTGGGAGAGTTTGCCAAACTTGTAATTCTGATCAACTATTATGGGCTGTAGAGGTGAATATCACACTGGGCTGTTTCGCAATACAGGGTTATGATAGGTGATACTTATGGAGAAAGATGCTGGGATGTTTGGGAGAGCTCAGCTTACGACGGTAGCCCTAGTGCTGACGTATGGTGATCACGCAAACAGTATTCATTACATAAATAAGCAGCCGGAAGAGAGAACAAGTGAGAAGTGTCTTGGAAGTATTGTTTTATAAATAGATCAGGAAGCTGGGTAGAAGAAATGGTATATACAGGGATGCAGAAGGAAAAAGCTGAGCAATGAACTTGAGCAACTAGCTGCCATGCACACACAGAAGGGCTGACCCCAAACCACCTTTCCAGCACCGTGTCCTCTAGTCGTCTTCTGACCATTTCTTTGCTTCATAAACCTCCTTCTCATCCATGCTTTATTATTCAAACAATGCTTTCACTCATATCTATGAGCCAGGCTTGAGATCACAGGCAATTTTTACTTTTCTCTTTCCCTCCCTTGACACCTGGTTAGAACAGAGCCTGAATAATATACCCCTGAAGTTCTTCTTACTATCCGTCTCATCCTCCTGAAATTTTCCTTCAAAGAACATTGAAAATTCCCATTACCACCAGCCTGGTTTGAGATCCATCCTTTCTCATTGGATGTATGAAAGGCCTTCTTAATTTCTCTTCTTACAGCCAAAGCTTCCCCATAAGCCATGCTCAACACAATTCCCAGACCAGTTCTGGTATTTTCATGCTCCCATTCAAAAATTTTTAATGTTTCCCAATTATACAAGGATTAACGTCAAGGCTGTGAGTCCAGCAGAAGCTCATGGACATTATGACAGAATTTGAGCCATGACAGAAATTTGTTCAGGTGATTCACATGATTCAAATTGTATTTTGAAAATATCCTGCGAAATAAAACATGGAAGTTAAGGCAAGCATCCAGGTAGAAAAATGACTTTGGAGGCTTGAGAAAACCAGGCTAGAGGTGATAGTAGTCTGTACCACACACACACACACATACACACACACACACACACACACAAATAGTGGAGGTGGAGAGAAGTAGAGAAGTAGGAGAGCTATTTGAAAGTGGAATTGACTGCTTTTAGTGATGGGTTAAATAGGGAGGGAAAGGAATTGGAGGTGGGGATGCTGCCCAGGTTTCTGAGTAGATGAGAGTTTGTTTGCCAAGACAAAAAAAGACAAAAGGAGAAGCAGCTCTGCTTGGAATTGGGTATGGACTGGAGATGAGGAAGAATGTTGAGGCCAGTTTTGGGCACGTTGAATTTAGGACATGTGGGTGGAGATGTCCAGAGGCCACTGGCTTTGTGAGACAGAGAGCTCAGAAGACATGTTTGAGCTTGTACGAATTAACATTTGTTGTGTGACATGCCACCCCCAAAGTTAGTGTCTTAACACAGCATGCTTTATTATTGCTCATAACTTCAAGTCACCTAGGTGTTTCTGTGGATCTGGACCAGGCTGGCTAATCTGGGATAAGCTAGTTTATAAACCTACCAGTTAACTAACTAATGGGTCATCAGAAGACAAGCTGTTTTCAGAGGGCCTCGTAGACAGAAAGGGTGAAGGGGGTGTCTTTTATCATCAGCTCAGCCAAGTTTGTTCACTGGGCTAGGATAAGGTGTTCCAAGAACAAAAGCATATGTGTGCAAAACCTCTTGAGGTCCAAGCTCAGGACTGGCACAGCATCACTTCTGCATTTGTTCTCCAAAGCAAGTCCCAGAGGCAGCCAGATTCAATAACTGGAGAAATCAACTCCACCTCTTGACGGAAGGAGCAATAAATATTTCTGTTTAGGCTTTGCAATGTACCACAGAGTTGAAGAATAGATATGGAAGTCATCAAAATATCAATGATAAGTACATAAGGAGTAGGTACAATTTCCAAGGGAAATGGGTAGGGTAAGAAGAGAAGAGAGCCCAGAGCAGGATCTGGAACCCCAAAGAACATTATGACACAGATTATAGAAGATTCCATGAAATAACAGAAGTAGCACTCAGGGATATAGGCGGTAACTAGAAGATGGCTGAGTCACAGCAAAGAAGATGATGTTTTTTTCAGAAGGGAAATGTTATGGTTTGAATGTGGTTTGTCCCCTCCAAAGCATACGTTAAAATTTAATTGCCAATGTAACCATGTTGGGAGGTGGGGCCTTCAAGAGGCGATTAGGCCAGTAAGATGAATTAATGTCTATCTCACAAGACCAGGTTAGTTCTCGAGAGAGCAGGTTTTTATAAAGCGAAGTCATGCCTCAGGTTTTGTCCTTTTTGCATGTACACTTCCTGTTCTGCCATGTTATGATGCTGCACAGGACCCTTACCAGAAGTGGAGCAGATGCAGCTGTCTGCTCTTGCACTTCCCAGCCTCCAGAATCAAGAGCCATATAAACATCTTTCTTTGGCATTCTGTTATAGCAACAGAAAATGAGCTAAGACTGAAGATATGTAATATAATGCCAAGAGAAAAGTAGTAATCAGGCCAAGTTCGGTTTCAGCAAGGTCTTTAAAAAAATCCCTAATAGAGGAGAGAGATCCAAGATGGCCGATTAGCAACAGCTCAGGAATGTAGCTCCCAGTGAAAGCGCAGAGAACGAGTGGACGCCGCACTTTCCGACGAATTTTTGTAGCGCACAGACCGGGAGATTCCCGGCAGAGGAGCCACACGGGTCACCAGCGCGACTCGTTTGGCCGGCGCGGCTGTTTTGCCGGCGCCCCAGTGCGGCGCTTCCCGGTGCGGAGTGTACGGGACGGACGGGCTCGGTTGGTCCCATCCCCACAAGGAAAACAGCAATTGGAAGCGCTGCACTACTGAGAGTCTCACAGCAAGCACAGCGAACCCGGGAAGGTCCGGCTCTGTGGAG
>CAUYQU010017233.1:0-44400 GCA_963574635.1 Cheracebus regulus | reverse complement strand
CCTATTTTTCAATAGCTTATTTCACCCCCCAACCTTTACCCCTCCATTTGCCTTTTTAAACAAAAAAAAAAAAAAAAAAAAAAAAAAAAAGGTGGAGGTGACTATGTCAGAGAACTTAACAAGGCTATTTTTCTGTATCTCTTAAGGAAATAGGATCTGGGAACCAATTTGTGCCATGATAATGGAGTATAAGTGTAGTAACCTCTGACCCACAGCATGTTAGGATATAGAGTCTGTTTTAGATTGTTGCCTCCTTCTTCTACTCTTTATTCCCAAAGGCACGCAAGATTTAGACTGTATGGTGTAATTTTGGTATAATCAATCTCTCTCTCTCTGTCTCTCTCTCTGTCTCTCTATCTGTCTGTCTCTCTCTCTCTCTCTCTCTCTCTCTCTCTCTCTCTCTGTGTGTGTGTGTGTGTGTCTGTGTGTATCATCATTGCCTTTGGGGGAAGGGAGTGGCATGTTTTTTTAAAAATCATGCTCATTCTCCCTCCTATACTTTTATATAGTTAAATTCTCTACTTACACATTATTTTGTTTTTAATTAGTGTAAAATTTACTTGATTTTTAACAGTTTATAAATTAGGACAGGCTGGGTGCAGTGGCTCATGCCTGTAATCCCAGCACTTTGGGAGGCCCAGGTGGACAGATCACCTGAGGTCAGGAGTTCGAGACCAGCCTGGCCAACATGGTGAAACCCTGTCTCTACTAAAAATACAAAAATTAGCTGGGCGTGGTGGCAGACGCCTGTAATACCAGCTACTTGGGAGTCTGAGTCAGGAGAATCGCTTGAACCTGGGAGTCGGAGGTTGCAGTGAGCCAAAATGGTGCCACTCCACTCCATCTTGGCTAAGAGTGAGACTTTGTCTCAAAAAAAAAAATAAATAAATAAAAATAAATAAATTAGGACAAATGCAGTCATGTAACCATTGCCACAGTTAAGCTATAGAACAGTGCAATCGCTCCCCTAAAAATTACTTTTGCTACCGTTTCTTTGTAGTCAAACTTTCAGGTGTCTTTGTCTTAACCCTGAACAACTATGTAGTTTATTAGATTTTCTTGTCTTTTTCTGGGTGCCTCATGAATAGAATCATACAGGTGTAGATTTGAGTCAGGCTTCTTTTAATTGTACTAACACATTAGACATTCATCTTTTTTGTTGCATATATCAATAGTTTGTTTTTGTTTATTGCTGAGAAGTAGTTCGTTATTTGCTACAGTTTATTTGTCCAACTTTATTTCGGGGACATTTGGTTTTTTTCCAGCTTCTGTCTATTAAAAGTAAACCTGCTTTAAACATTCACGTACAGGTTTTTGTGTAAATAGAGGTTATTTCACATGGGTGAATATTTAAGTCTAGAATTACTTTTCTTAAATAGTTTATCATTTTTCATTCCCACCAATATCCAGGGTTAGTTGCTTTGTATCCTTCCCATTCTTTTGGGAAGTTTAAAAAATTTTAGTATTCTAATAGATATGTAGTAGTATCTCATTGTGGTCTTTATTTGTATTTCTCTAATTAATGATTTAGAATATCTTTTAGTGTGCTTATCCGTCTTCTTTGGTGAAGTGCATGTTCAAATCTTCTGCCCATATTTTTGGATTCATTTTTTTCCTTTCATTGAGTTTTGAAAGTATTTTATATAGTTTCGATACAAATCTTTTGTGAAGGACGTGATTTGTAAATATTTCCTTCCAGTTTGTGGCTTGTCTTCATTTTATTAACATTGATTTTCACAGAGTAAAATATTTCTAATTTTGATGACATCTTACGTAACATTTTTTATTTTATGGATTGTACTTTTG
The DNA here is from genome assembly GCA_963574635.1 of Cheracebus regulus. Classification (NCBI taxonomy): domain Eukaryota; kingdom Metazoa; phylum Chordata; class Mammalia; order Primates; family Pitheciidae; genus Cheracebus; species Cheracebus regulus. The sequence continues at coordinate 42,594 of CAUYQU010017233.1, read as the reverse complement.
ATCTCATTTCTAAGAATTCTTTGCCTAATCCAGGGTCATGAATATTATATTTTCTTGGACAAAGTTTTACCTTATACATTTAAGTCTGATTTACTTGACTCTTAAGTTTTGTATACGGTGTGAGTATGGATTGAATATTTTTTCCCTGCAGGTGTTTATCGCAGCATCATTTGTTGAAGAGAGACTATCCATTCCCATTTGAATTACCTTTGCACATTTATTTTAAAAATCCAATTGTCAGTTCAGTTCTGTTTGGATCTGTTTCTGGACTTTATTCTCTTACTGATCTATGTGTCTAGCTTTTTTGCAATGCCATATACCTTTACTCTAGCTTTTTTTTTTTTTGAGATGGAGTCTCATGTTGTCACCCTGGCTGGAGTGCAGTGGTGCGATCTCGGCACTGCAGTGTCTACCACCCGGGTTCACGCGATTCACCTTCCTCAGCCTCCTGAGTAGCTGGGACTACAGGCGCACACTTTTACTCCTGGCTGATTTTTGTATTTTTACTAGAGGTGGGGTTTTGCCATGTTGGCCAGGCTGCTCTTGAACTCCTGTCCTCAGTGATCCACCTGCCTCAGCCTCCCAAAGTGCTGGGATTACAGGCGTGATCCACTGTGTGCGGCACTTTTGCTGTCACTTTATATGCAGTCTTTAAACCAGGTAGTATGAACTGTGCAACTCTTTATTCTTTTTCAAAATTATTTGGCTATTCTATTTCCTCCTCCCATGTAAATTTTAGAGGGTACACAAAATTTGTGTATATATTCCATATTTTCTTCACCTATTTATCTGTTTGTTAACAAACAGGTTGATTCCATATCTTGGGTATTATGAATAGTGCTGCAATAAAATGGGTGTGTAGGTATCCCTTTAATGTGCTGATTTCTTTTCCTTTGGATAAATAACCAGTAATGTGATTGATGAATCATATGGTAGTTATATTTTTAGTTTTCTCAGAAGTTCCTATACTGTTTTTCTAATGACTATATTAATTTATATTCCTACCCTTAGTATGTGAGAGTTCCCTTTTCTCCACCTCCTAACCAGCATCTATTATTATTTTTTGTCTTTTTAGTAATAGCCATTCTAACAGGAGTAAGATCTCATTGTGGTTTAGATATATGCATTTCCCTGATGATTCATGTTGTTTTGGACATTTTATCCGTTTCACTTTCGAGACAGGATCTCACTCTGTTGCTCAGGCTGGAGTGCAATGGTGTGATCACAGCTCACTTCAGCCTCATCTTCTCAGACTCAAGTGATTCTCCCACCTCAGCCTTCTGAGTAGCTGGAACTATAGGCATCCACCACCACATCCGGCTAATTTTTTGTATTTTTCTGTAGAGACGGGGTTTCACTATGTTGCCCAGGCTGGCTTCAAACTCCTGGGTTTAAGTGATCTCCTTGACTTGGCCTTTGGAAGTCCTGGGATTCCAGTGGCTGAGCTACTGCACCTGGATTCATTTTTTTCATATACTGTGTTGGTTATTTGTATGTCGTCTTTTGAGAAATGTCTATGTACTTTGCCCACATTGATGTGTGTGTGTGTGGTTTATGTACAGAATTTTTGCCCACTTTTTAATAGGATTTAAAAATGTTGAGTTGTTTGAGTTTCTCATATATTCTGAATATTAGTCGCTTGTGGGATGAATAGCTTGCAAATACTTTCTTCCATTCATCAGGTTGTCTCGTCATTCTGTTGATTGCTTCCTTTGCTGTGTGCAACTATGCTGTTCAATAGTTCCATTTATCTATTATTATTATTTGTATTGCCTGTGCATTTTCAGGTCTTAACCATCAAATCTTTGCATAAATCTGTGTCCTGAAGTGTTTTCCCTATGTTTTCTTCTAGTAGTCATATAGTTTCAAGTCTTATGTTTTAAGTTCTTAATCCATCCTGAGTTGATTTTTGTATATGGTGAAAGATAGGAGTCCAGTTTCATTGCATGTGGATATCTAATTTCTCATGTACCAATTATCAAAATGGTTGTTTTCTTTTCATAATGTGTTGTATGTTCTTGCAACCTTAGTGAAAAATCTATTGAGTGTGAGACCGTGTTTGCAAAATTTTAATGAGGAAATTATGACAGTGAAATAAATCAATAGTTTTAAATACATGTTATACCATTAGCAACTTTTACTTTTGGTGAAAACCCTGGTTAGTACATGATTTTAATTTAACTAATACCATCCCGTTTGGCTTCTGTAGGTTTGTAATATCTTTTTTTTTTTTTTAAATTTTATTTTTTATTGCATTTTAGGTTTTGGGGTACATGTGAAGAACATGCAATATTGTTGCATAGGTACACATGTGGCAGTGTGATTTGCTGCCTTCCTCCCCTTCACCTATATCTGGCATTTCTCCCCATGCTATCTCCCCCAACTCCCCACCCCTCACTGTCCCTCCCCTATTTCCCCCCAACATACCCCAACGTATAGTGCTCCCCTCCCTGTGTCCATGTGTTCTCATTGTTCAACACCCGCCTATGAGTGAGAACATGCGGTGTTTGATTTTGTGTTCTTGTGTCAGTTTGCTGAGAATGATGACTATTACCTGTCACATGAGGTTAGGTGAGGGGATTCTTCACTTGTGGCATCATGTTGTCATTCAAAAGGTTTCATATTCTGAAACATTTTGGATTTCAGATTTGCATTGTAAATGCTAGGTCTATAGTATTTTTTCACCTTTTTATCAGTAATGACAAGAATGATATTTGACTCATACTATATTTCTAAGATTTGCTGAATGACTAGTTGATCGCCACATATCTTTACATCTCTTGCTATTCAAATCCAATCAAGTATGGACACATAACACAAGAAAGAAGAGACACAGTATAACTCTGACGATTGGTTGAAATCTGTGAACTGACAAATTCCATTTTTTTGGCCCCATTCAAATCCTCCTATAGAGTAGGTGGAGGAGAAAGAAGAAATATAGAAGTTAGTCACCTAATATGTGCCTCTGCTGTGCAAATAACTACATTTGTTGTCAGATTGAGAAATTTCAGGCTCCTATTCTCCCTTTATTCTCCCCAATTCCATTCCGAGCAGTGTTTAGTGACTTAGAAAGAGTAGTATAAAGGAGGGATAGGGTTAGGAGAAATACCGAAAGTAGATGACAAGCTCATGGGTGCAGCAAACCACCATGGCACATGTATAACTATGTAACAAACCACATGTTCTGCACATATACTGCAGAACTTAAAGTATAATAATAATAATAATAATAATAATAATAATAATAATAAAAGAAGACAAACAAATGGCCAACAGGCAAAGGAAAAAAAAGAGCAGCGTAAACTATACACATGAAGTCAGCAGCATTTATCTATCTTCTCATTCAAATGCAGTCATCCCTCAATAAGTATAGTGGCCAGGAAATGCACTGTAAAATACACATTGTGTTTGAATCCTTTTCAAAGATCTTTCCCAGGATAGGTTGGTAGTGGTGATAATACTTCTCAAGACCCACTACAGAGTGCAAAGTATTAAAGAAATCTTTTATCCACTCAAACTACACCCATAGATGCATTCAATATAAGGAAGAAGTTGATTCAAGGCTGCAATCTTCTAACCCTTTTAAAACCCTTGGTGAAATTCCACTTTCCTTGTACTTCAGAATAGCTGAAATCTCTGCCAATGATGTTTGGTATATATTACCTTCCTCAGAACAACATAAATATTTTATAGACTGGAATGCAGCTATAACAACATGAATTGAAAAGTTCGATAAAGTTATTCACTCTAAAATTTTACTGCTTGAATTGGGAAAATTATGACTTTTCTAAGTATAGATAGAAAAACTCCAATTCAGATTATAAATGAAAGGTTTTCTGATATTATCTAGAATTTCCCACATGGGGCATAAGTTGACAACTGAGCTATGGTTGTTCCTTAGAGAGAATTCTCCTTTTTGTTTGACAGCTCATTCCTGATTCCTTGTATGAAAAAAGAAGAATTTACGTTCTAAACCCCACTGAGATGCTAAAAGTGGGCATATGGATGCAACTCATTGGAATACTTATCTGGGAAAATTAGTGAAAAATTATAGAACAGAATTAGAAGCATTTAGACTATGAAACAAAAGAAACAATCTCCAAGACCTTTATGCATATGCTTTAAGTAGCACCAGAAGTAAAATTTTGACTCATATCTTGCAGTTTCTGATACCCTGGGCTACTTCTCTGTACTCAAACATATTGACCAATATTCTAGCTCCTCCATTTTTCTCTCCTAGTGTTGGAAATGCTCTTTAGAATTCTTGCCTTCTTACATGCTCAAAATTGGTATGTGATAAACATATTATAAATGTAAGGCTGAATTTTATAATATCAAAATTATCTTTAGCAAAGTTTTGCATAAGGGTGCTAATATTTTTCTCACTAGTTGTAAGTGCACTATGATGCTTGCCTTATACCAGCAATCTTTCTATTTGAAATCCAGGGAGACAGTGCAGATAATATAGAAGATACTCAAAAAACAAACAAAAGAATAAAAGACAGCTACTGTTATTTGAATTAACTAGACACATCTTAAAAATAAGGAACTGGAATGATATTCCTTTGTGCGTCTTCTAATATCTACTTGTCCTTAGTAAGGAAAGGTGATATAGGATTCAAGTATTACTTGGTAGATAATATTAGTGTTGACATCTGATCTGGTGAAACCAAACAACTTGAAAAGATGCTTTAAACTGCATTATTTAGTAATTTTTATGGGTGAAATTACTGCAGGGACAATGATCCAGTCAAAAAAGTATGAAAGAGAAATCCACATGTGTAAATATTCTCCCCCTTCATATAATTTCCCTGACTGAATTGGTAGAATATTGCTCCAAATATATTATCCTAATTCTCACTTGCCTAGGAAGTCTTAACACAAAGGATACTAGAATTTCTAGGGGTGTGTGTGTGTGTGTGTGTGTGTGTGTGTGTGTGTGTGTGTCTGTGTCTGTGTCTGTGTGTCTGTGTGGAGGATGACTGTAGCATAGATTATGAGCTCAAACATGGAATGAGAGACTTGACGTCTGAGAGCTGAACAAAAATCACATGATTAGGTAATTTTGCCAGGGAAATTGATGGCAAGTTTTTAGCAAGATAGGCTTTCTTTTAAAATTCTTGTTGCTACTTGTATACAGCCTAAGAAGGATGACACTAGCTCTTCTTAAAGGACTCTCAGTTTTGCTAACTTTTTTTCTGAGCAAATAACAGCCTCCTGCGATCATCCTGCATGGCTCTGAATTTTTGCTGTTTCCTCTACTTTGAAGATTAGTTCAGAGCATGGGCACAGAAACCTTACATTTTCCTTCATGTTTTCTCCCTCCTCAAACTGTTGTCTGAAGAAAATCCAGATGTTGAGCTAGAATGGTTGATAAAAACGTGTTTTTTAGTGACATTCAGAAAATGTACTAAACATTTTCCTAATGGTTTAAAAAATAAATGAGGTTACTAAAAGCCAAAATCTAGATTTTTGATAAATGAGAATGGCCTATAATTTGTAATAAAATATCTATATAGAGTTACTGAGAAAAAGTAATTAAAATAAAAACATATAATTAGGTTCATAACTTTCTACCCTAAGTAGTGAGCAGTGAGATCAACCAACACATTGAAAATTAAATGTAAGCAAAAAAATCACGGTAGTGTTGTGTTTTTTCAGCCTTACTGACATTTCTCAAACTCTTGCCAACTCACCAGTGAAAGGTAGTGACATTTTTTACGGTCTAAAAGAGAAATGTGGATATTGGTGAAATATATGCTACTGCTTTTTCACAGTTTGACATACCACATGCTAGAAGTCTGTTTTGTTTTAATGTAGAAAACAAGTTCAGAAAATTACTGCCTTTTGAAAAACAAATTTTCACTTGAAACTTCAGTAGGGCTGTAACCCATATAACACAACCAACTGTTGGAGTAAAGGAAGCTACTGATAATTATGAATCTACCCTCATCAACATCTTCCAATTAACTGTAAACTTCATCTCATCACTTTCACAAATTCTAGTGAAGAGAATAATAAACTATCAATGGAGATGTTTATTTCATTGTGTGAAATTCATAGTAGAATCCAATGTCTTTGGTTTCAAAATGAAAAAGAGAGTTTCAACAGCTGGGTTTTAAAGACCATGCAAATTTGAGCCTTATGGGCAACTGAACTGTGAATGCAAGACTTAACTGCCTTTGGCTTACTCATTTGGAGCCCTTCCCTAGCTGTGCACATGCTCTCCAAAGCCATTCATCTTGTATCTAATTTCCTGCAAACATACAGACATTTCTGCTCCATTGCACAGCCCACCTAATGCTTTATTCATTTGATTTGATTTATTTATACCGCACCTTTCCCTGAGTATTCTTATGTGAACTTAATAAAAATTCAAGATCCAAGACAAATCTAGCAGCCAATACTGGTTTTAAAGGAAGTAGAAACTTACAAGGAAAGTATGGACAGATGAGTTATGCTTTCTGCTCTCAAGACCCTATCAACAGGAAGCAATGAAGGTTTCATAAGTGTTCTAAAAGTAAGACTGCATTGCCTCGGAAACTTTTAGAGAACACAGTTGGGTTGGCAGTCATATTCAAAGTAGTAATTTTGAAGGCAGCTATTGGATGATAACTAGACAGTTAGTCTTTAAGACTAACATAACAATTGCCAAGGTTCCTTCCCTTAAAATTCTGGGGATTTTAAGGGGAAATAATACATTAAAAAAGTAATGATATTAGAACCTTCTGAAAAGAAATACAAACAATGAATTGTGAGAATTCTGAGTATTTCTGAAATTCTGTTTCAGATGTAAAAATATGGAAACTACTGGCAAAGTAGACAAGGGAGGGAGAAAATTAGCCACTCAATTTATAAAGTATATGCTACTTTATAAATGAAAGCTTAGTTTTTACACTTGTGGTAGACAAAATGTAGAATTCTAGAAGTCTAACTTCTTGGTATTTGGCATATTAAGAATTAAAAGTTTGCTCATCCTAAGTTAGTTGATCAGACCCCACATCAGACAAGTAAAAGTACTGTTTAAGATGAAAATAAAACAGCAGAGATCTTTAACTTAATTTTAGAGTGATTAAGAGCATAGACTCTAGAGGTCAGATACATCTTATGGCATAGGAAAAACAATCAAATATGATAATAGATTTTAATAGTCATTTTATCTGACAGTCAATCAAGAAACAGAAGTCATCCATGTATTCTAGGTATATGGGATTTAATATACGAATCAAGGTGGTATGTCAATTGTTGGAAGAGCTGATATCAAGGAAGCTAACATGGGAAACCTTAACCTGAAATTATCAAATACTTGATAGTTCTCAAGACCTCACCAGTAAGGTGCTATATTTCTCCGGGATCTCCTGGAAGCTTTCATCAACATACTCAGTCTACAGTGGTAAGGCTTGTAGTTTTAGAGTTCAGTAGGAAGTTACTGGGTCTCATGTTTGTCCATGCTTTGGACTGCAACTGCCTTGAAAACACAGTAGATTCTCCTTTTTTATCTTACAAATCTCATGGAAATACCTTTCATTAACAAACTCTAACCTGGAATGATACACGAAAGAAGATTGTAGGCACTGTAGCCTGTACCTTTATAATCTTATTTGAATTCCTGAATTAGACCTTAGAAGGGGGTAGATTAGAGGTCATGGTAAATTGATGGTGAACTTGCCAGTCCACTTTTTGAAGGGAATTTCAGGGAAGTACAGGAAATTGTGTTTTAGATAGACAAACATGAAAACTACTGTCAAAGTAGATACTACTAGAGGGAGGAAAACAATTTCAAAAGTATATGATGCTTTATAAAATAAAAGTTTAGTTTTTGCACTTGTGTAAACAAAATACAGAATTCTAGAAGTCTAACTTCTTGGCATTTAGCAAATTAAGGTTGCAAGTTATTAAAGGAAATGACTTAAAAGGACAATTAACTTTAAAAGGAATTAGCTACAAATTTGTGTGATAGGCATATTTTGAGTAACTGTCCAGCTCATAAAACAATGAAGTTTCCTTTCCTCTGCAACGTTATTACAACCCTAGTCTCTGAAGCCACCTAATATTTATGAAATCCTTGTTCACAGTTTATTTGACCATGAAAAGGCATTTGGCTCAAGCTAGTTGTTAAGATTCTTCTCTCGGAAATTTTAGATGAGTCTGGGCTTCTCTTGCAACTTCCAGATCTGACCTTGAGAACTCTGGGTTAGCCAAGTTCTGTGTGCTCTGCAAATAAGAAAGGCAATCTACTGAGAGAGAAAAATAAAGAGAAAGTCCAGAGAGAATCAGACTTAGGAAGTGTAGTGTGTGCTACAACTTTCCAACTTCCTGTTGCAGTCTCTGGCAGACCTGGAATTGCTACCCCTGGATTCTATGAGAAATCCCTTTGTCCATGTAGTAAATTTATATTCGCAGCCCATCTAGGGTATTTTTTAGTTTTTCTTTAAAATATCTTGAGTTCGCTTCTGTTACCTGCGACCATAAACATCTAACAAAGAACTGTCGTTACATTTAAAATATTTTGATTCCATTTAATCTGAGTGTATCTCTTGAGCGAAATAATTCTGTTACTTCTTATCCTATTTCTGATTCATTTATTCATTTTCATAACTTTTAACTGATCTTCCTTCTCCTATTCCTACCTCCCTAACAAGAAAATGAGAAGAGAAATAAAATCTGAAATTCAAATCATGTGGCTTGGACTTGCTAAAAACACCAGCAAATGAGAGGCAATTAAATTTAATGACAAAAAATGAGGCTTTAGTAAGGCTTTAAAGTAGTCTGTTCCTAAACCTGTGGGGCAAATGAACCACAATGTTATCTTTCAGCAATATAATCAAAGCTATACTCTAGAGAGAATGCATGAGATTTCACATAAAATGACAGATTGCCAGCTTCTCTTCGGCAAGGTAATTGGCCTCACTGGTAAGTATATTATTGCCAACACAAAATATTGTAATAGGTAGGGAAACCTGAGCTAGCAACAGCAGATTTAGCAAGTAAGTTAAAAATTTGGCAGAGGCATATTTATTGCAATTGGTTTTCATATAAGGTAAAAGACACACACACACATGCAAGTGCGTGTACATACAGACACACAGAAAAAGAGAGAAGAACAATTTCTTGTTGGTGCAAAGCTTTACTAAAACATTAAAAATGCATATTATTGCTGATATCTGCTTCATCAATTTCATAAGAAAAAAACGAGTAACTGTCACTTCATGTATTATTTCTAGCCATTTCTTTTGTATTATTGCATTAAAGCTAATTTTATTCACTTAGGCCAAACATAAAACGTGACCACAAAATCATTCAACAGGAAACATTTATGACCTAAATAATTCAGGCAGCAGAAGAATTTAGATTGCTTAGTTTCCTTTAAATAATTTAGGGGTGGCACTTAAGGGCACCGAATAATCAATCCACCCATGAGTCGAGTAGCAAAATTATGGGGTATAATTTTTGATATTTAAATCTTAGACATCTTTTGTCTTTTGTTCCAGAATCTAAAAAAGAATTGTTTTAAAAGGAATGGGTTATGTGTAGAATTTAAAATATCAGCTCTTAGCAGCTCATCCGTGCCACTTGGGCCAAGTCCTCTGCAAGAAGCTAAAAGATTATAGCCCAATCTAAGGCTCAGCTGGAATAAAGCCTTGTTATTCTTTTCCTGCAAGGCTCAGGTCACATAAAACATTTTCATCATTTTAATACTGTATATCAAAAAGGAGACTAGATTAAGTTGTGTTCAGGTGAACCACAGTCATGACAAAATGTTCTTGTAGTAAACATTTCAAATAACATAAAATATTTGTGGATAACAAACTCACAAGATTTCTTTCTGCTGTAATTTGAATATGTCCCCTAACATTCATGTTCAGCTCATAAAACAATAATGTTCATGTGTTAGAAACTTAATGCCCTGTGCAACCGTTTTGAGAAGTGCTTAGATCATGATAGCTGAGCCCTCATGGATGGATTGATGTCATTATCCCAGGAACAGATTAATTAGTGTGAGAGTGGGTTTGTTATAAAGGGGAGCTGGGCCTTCTCTTGATCTCTCTTGCCATGTGTTGCCCTCTCCCATGTTACAAAGATTCTCGTTAGATGTGGCCTCTCAATCTTAGACTTCCCAAACTCCAGAGCCACAGCCAAATACATTTTTGTTCATCACAAATTCCCCAGTCCGTGGTAGTCTGTTATAGCAACACAAAGCAGCATAAGATGGAAAACTGATACTGAGAACTGAGGCAGTTGCTGTAAACAAATACAGATGGTGCCCACTTACAATGGTTCAACTTATGATTTCTTTTGACTTGATGGTGCAGAAATAATATGCATTTTGTAGAAACTGTATTTTCAGTACTCAGACAGCTATTCTGTTTTTCAGTTTCAGTATAATATTCAATACATTCATGAGATATTCATCACTTTATTATGAAATAGACTGTGTATTAGATGATTTTGCCTGACTGTAGGCTTATGTGAGTATTCCAAGCACATTTGAGGTAGGTTAGGCTAAGCTATGATGTTCAGTAAGTTAGGTGCATTTTTAAAATTTAATAGAATTTAATTTTTATTAATTTTTACTTTCTTAAAGACAGAGTCTGGCTTGTTGTACAGGCTGGAGTGCAATGGGGCTCATTGCAGCCTCAACCTCCCAGGCTCAAGCCATCCTCCTGCCTCAACCTCCCAAGTAGCTGGGACCACAGGCACGTGCCACCATGCCTGGCTAATATTCTTAATTTTTGTAGAGCCAGCGTCTCCCTGTGTTGTCCAGGCTGAACTTGAACTCCTGAACTCAAGCATTCCTCCCACCTTGACCTCTCAAAGTACTGGAATTATAGATGTGAGCCACTATGCCTGACCAGCCAGGTGCATTTAATACATTTTTGGCTTATAATATTTAAGTTTATCCACACATAACCCCATCAGAAGTTGAGGAGCATCTATATCTAAAAATGTGGAAGTGGCTTTAGAACTAATGAGTAGAGACTGAAAGAGTTTGGAGGAGCAAATTAGAAAAAGCCTCAATTACCATAAATAGAGCATTAAGCATAATTTTGATGAGGGCTCAGAAGATGAGAACTGTAGGGAATGTTCTCTGAACATTCTGAACTCTGCTCCCTGAATTCTGACACAGCAATCCTCAGCTGCCCAGCCATAAATCAAGTAGGCTCAGGTGTGCCTTGAGCAGCCAATCTGGAAGGTATGAGCCTTAAATCTTGGTAATGTCCATTTGGTGCTAATCCTCTAGGTATGCAAAATGCAAGAGCTGTGGGGCTAGGGACACCTCAGTCTAGATTTTGAAGATGTTACAAGCAGCCTGGGGGGACCAGGCACAGACTTGTCACAGGGCTGAGCCATTGCAGAAAGTCCCCACTAAGTCAATACATAGTGGAACCATGGAAGTAAGGCAGTCCCTGAGATCTCAGAACTGTAGGGCTACCAGTGTGCAGCTATAGCCTGGGAGAGCTGCAAGCCTGAGTCTCCAATCCAAGACAGTGGCTGGGTGGGGTGAGCCCAGCAACAACATAGAGGCAGAACTGCGGGAGGCCTTAGGGATCCAAGCCCTGCACCAATGTGCCCAAGATATGGGACATAGAGTCAAAGGAGATTACTAAGGAATCTTAAAATTTTATATTGTTTTTCTTCTTGGGCTTTAGACACCAGAGACCAGATACTCTCTTTTTATTGCCTGTATTCTCTTTCATGGAAAATAAATGTCTATCTTATACCTATCTCACCACTGTATTTTGGAAGTAGATAACTTACTTCTACAAGCTCAGAGCTAAAGGTTATGTTGCCTCAGAATGAATAGTGTCTTGAGTCTCATCCATATATGATTTAAATGAGATTCTGGATTTTTGAACTTTTGAGTTGATTCTGAAATAAATTAAAACTTTGGGGCTATAGGAATAAAATGTATTTTGCATGTGAGAAGGATGTTGATTGAGGGGGATGAATGTGTTCCCCAAAGTTCACGTGTTAGAAACTTAATCCCCAATGCAACAGTGTTGAGAGGTGTTGATTAGAGATGATTAGGTCATAGGATCTCTGCCCTAGGGAATGGATTAATGTCGTTCTCATGAGCATGAGTTCATTACTGGGAGAGCAAGTTTGTTATAAAATTGAATATAGCCTTTATTGCTCTCTCTTGCTGTGTGGTGATGTCTTCCACCATATTATGATACAGCAAGAAGACCCTAACCAGCTTCATAACCTTAATCTTGAACTATCCAGCTTCCAGGATCATAAACAATATAAATTGCTATTCATTGTAAATCACCCAGTCTGTGATTTTGTTTTAGTAGCACAAATGGATTAAACAAGTTTCCTTGACCAAGCCAAGAAAGGTATTTGCTTGCATCTTTATGCTAATTGATTGTTTAGTTTTAAAACACATCATGCTGTTTTAACAAAGCATAATTAAAATAAATGTAAGCTAATGATAATAAGGAACACATTAAATAAGCAAATTTACATAATGAAGTGGTTTGGTTTAGAAATTTTAATTTTATAATAAGATTTTATTAAACATGTAACATTGAAGAGAGATAAGTAAGTTACATACTTATAAGCCCCTTAAAATTACTAGCTGATTAAGTTTCAGTAAATAAACAGGTAATTCACAATTTCATGACTGTTTATTAAAACTACTTCCATAGAGAACAGTTGCACCTGGTTTTTAAAATTTATTGTTTTTATTATTTTGCTTTCTGTTTTATTTCCTTTGTTGTTACTTTTTATGACAAGCAATATTTTATTTTAAAATCAGTTTTAATGAGGTATAATTTACATAAAACAATTTTCACATTAAAAGTGTAGACTGATGGCTTTTGACAACAGTATACACCTGCTTAATGACCATCTCCATAAAGACAGAGTACATTTCCATTACCCCAGAAGCATCTTTTGGGTCCCTTTGCTGCCTGTTCCCTATGACTCCCCCTCAAGAGCCAAGCAACTGCAGATCTGATTTCTTTGATTATAGATTAATTTTGCTTGCTCCAAAATTTCTTATACACAAAATCACCCAGTAATTATTTTTTGTATCTGCCTTATTTTAGTACTTGTGAGCTTTACCAATGTGATTGAATGCATTAGTAGTTTGTTCCATTTATTTACCAAGTAGTATTATGCTGTATGAATACACTTTAAGTTGTTGTTTGTGTATTCACTTTTTGATGGACATTTCTGTTCTTTCCAACTTTTGGCTTTTGTGATATTTATTTTATTTTAAGATGATTTCAATTCTGAAATTACATGCAGTTTAGATAAAAGTTACAATAATAGCACAAATAATTTAGTTTTCTCTTAATCATTAAATAATTAGTCAATAATGTGATGCTTCATTACCCCAAATACTTTGATGTATAATTCCTATAAACAAGGACATTCCCTTACAAAACCACATATGACCATCAAAGTTAATGCTGATACATTATCGTTATTGAATCTACAGACCTCATTTAAATTCCATTAGTTGTCCCAAGGATTCAAACCATGACTGCATGTTGCAATCTCTTTAATGTCCTTCAATCAGAGATAGTTCCTCAGTCTTTCCTTGCCTTTCATGATCTTAATATTTTTGAAATTACAACCAACTACTTGGTAGAATGTTCCTCAATTGGGATTTACTTAATGGTTTTTCATGATTAAAGTTACATATTTTTGGCAAGAAGATGAGAGAAGTGACATTACACTCTTGTCATTGTATCCTACACAATTTTAATTCATCCATTACTGGTGATGTCAATTTTGATCATTTGGTTAAGGTGGCATCTGCTATGCTTTTCCACTCTAAAATTACCCATGTGCCCTTTTGTGATTAACAGGTATTTTATAGGAAGTTACTTTGAGACTAGGTAAATTCCTATTGCTCCTCAAAATTTAATCTACTGATTTTAGCATTCCCTGATATGTTTTGGCTAAATTACTATTACTGTGCCAAATTGTGATTTTCTATCTTTCATTTTACATTTATTAGTTGACATTATGCCAAAAGCAAATATGTTCTCTTATCTGCACCTATTTGTTTGTTTATATTAATATGGATTCATGGATTCTTAATGTTTAAGTGACTTTTAATTGGTAAATTGTCCTAATCTGTTGTTAGAATCCCTTTAAGCTAGCCTTTTTGTTCTTTAACATACCTTTATCATTTTTGAGGATGCTTTTGTGATAAAAGAATTTTTAGGTTTATTTTTAATTTTTCCTGTTCCTACTCTAAAACCAGAAATCAGTTATTTCACCAATAAGTCTTGGGGTGCAGCATGACAGCACGACATAAAGCTCCATGGATCATTTCCCCTGCAAGGACACCAAGTTAACAACTATGTGAGAAAGTTAACAACTATAGAGAAAAACACCTTATGAGAATAAAAAAACAAACGAATGCTCACAGTACGTGGTTTTATCTTCATATTGCCAAAAGATGTCCTGAAGAGATAGAAAAATAATCTTGAATCACCACCACTATCCATCCTCCATCCCCTGCAGTGATGGCTCCATGATATGGAGAGCATCTCTGGGTACTGAGGGAGGGAGAACACAGCAATTGTGAGGCATTGAACTCAGTGTTGTCCTGCTAAAGAGAGGAAAACCAGACCAAACTCAACCAAAAGCCACCCACAAACAGAGCATTTAAATCAGCGTAGACAGAGGTGAATCTCCTATCCCAGTGGTCTGAACTTGAGCGCTCACAAACCTTGCCACCAAGGGCCAAAGTACTCCTGGCTTCTTAGTATACTTAGAGTTTACCAAAAGGCAGTCTATGTCATAGGGACTGAAACTCTTAGGCGAGTCTTGGGGCTGAACTAGGCTCTGAGACAATAGATTGGGGTAGGGGTGAAGGGCATGTGACATACTGAGACACCAGTGGAGGTAGCCAAGAGGGTGCTGACATTACCACTCTTCTGCCCTAGGCTGCACAGCCCATGGAACCAAAAGAGACCTCCTTCCTTTCACTTGAGGAAAGGAGAGAGAAAAGTAGCTGCTGACTTTGGCAGGAGCCCCCTAGCCACTCTGACAGGCAAGCCTGTGTCTGCCAACTCCTTTCATCTGTCACTTGGCCAGAGTCTGTGGGACAGACTTGGCAGGGGCAGGATAAGGCACCAATCAGAGTTGTGAGGTCCCCATTCTGGACCCTAGCTCCCAGATGTCATTTCTAGACACATCTTAGGCCGAAAGGGAAGCTGTTGCCTTGAAGGAAAGGACCCAGTATTGGCAGCATTCATTACCTACTAACTGAAGAGCCCCTGGGCCCTGAACAACCAACAGTGATACCCAGGTAATACACTGTGGACCTTGGATGAGCCTCTGAGACTTGCTGGCTTCAGGTGAGACTCAGCATATTACCAGGTGTGGTAGCTATACAGCAAAATTCCTTCTGCTTGAGAAAAGCAAATGGAAAAGTAAAAGGGACTTTATATTGCACCTTAGGTACTGGCATTACCACTGTGGGGTAGAGCACCAAGTGGGTTCTTAAGAGTCCCGAGTCCCTGGGACTTGACTCTTGGTTGGTATTTCTGAACCAGCCCTGGGCCAGAGGGGAGCCCACTGCCCTGAAGGGTGAATCTCAGGCCAGGCAGCATTCACCAGAAGCTGACTTAAGAGACCTTGGGCTTTATCCCATATGTATCTAGTGGTGGTAGTCTGGCAGTACTCCAGTGACCAGGAGTGGTGGTAGCTACGGGGTGAGGCCCCTCTGCCTTTGGAAGGAAGAGAGAAGTGTGGGAAGGACTGTGTCTTGCAGTTTGCCAGCTTAGCTGCAATAAAATAGAATACCAAGTAGACTTCTAAGGTTTTTGACTCTAGTCCTTGACTCCTGAATGGCAATTCTGGACCCACTTAGAGCCTGGGGGACCTTGCCACCCTGAAAGGAAGGACATAGTTTGGCTGGCTTTGACACATACTGACTGTAGAGATGCAGGGCCTTGAATGAACATAGGCAGTAGCCAGGGAGTGGTTACAGCAGGTGATGGGAGAGACTCAGTATCATGCTGGCTTCAGGTCTGACCTAGCATAATCATAGTGGCAATAGCCACAGGGGTGCTTATGTCACTCCAACCCCAGTGTTAGGTGGCTAAGAACAGAGACGGAGACTCTATATGTTTGGAAGAAAGTAAAAGACGAAGAATCTCTGCTTGGTAATCCAGAGAACTCTCCTGGATCTTGTCAAAGACCATCAAGGTGGTACCTCTATGAGTCTGCAAGAACCACAGCATTACCAAGCTTGGGCTGTCCCCTAAAGCAGAAGCAGTTTAGGGCACAACACGCAAGTGCTATCAAGTATCTGGAAAGCCTCCCCAAGAAAATTGGCTACAAATAAGTCCAG
The DNA here is from genome assembly GCA_963574635.1 of Cheracebus regulus. Classification (NCBI taxonomy): domain Eukaryota; kingdom Metazoa; phylum Chordata; class Mammalia; order Primates; family Pitheciidae; genus Cheracebus; species Cheracebus regulus. Next base: position 26,270 of record CAUYQU010017233.1, on the reverse strand, counting down.
ACTGTGCAGACTATAATAAATACCTAACTCTTCAATGCCCAGACACCAAAGAACATTTATAGCATCGACACCATTCAAGAAAACATTACCTCATCAAGTGAACTAAATAAGGCACCAGCGACCAATGTTGTTGAAACAGGGATATGTGACATTTCAGACAGAGAATGCAAAAGAGCTGTGTTAAGGAAACTGAAAGAAATTCAAGATAACACAGAGAAGAAATTCAGAATTTTATCAGATACATTTAACAAACATTGAAATAATTAAGCAGAAATTATGTGACTCAAGCAGTTTATTCAAAAGGATAACAGATAATTTCTCAAACCTAAACTAAGATATCAATATCAAAGTGCAAGAAGCTCTCTTTAAGGAGATTTTTACCCAAAGAAGACTACCTCAAGGCATTTCATAATCAAACTCCCAAAGGTCAAGGAAAAAGAAAAGATCCTAAGAGCAGCAAGAGAGAAGAAACAAATAACACACAATGGTGCTCCAATTGCTTGAAAGAAGATTTTTCAAAAGAAACCTGACAGGCCAGAAGAGAGTGGCATGAAATATTTAAAGTGCTGAAGAAACAAAACTTTCACCCTAGAATAGTATATCTGGCTAAAATACACTTTAAACGTGAAGGAGAAATAAAGACTTTCTGAGACAAACAAAAGCTGAGGGATTTCATCAATACCAGATCTACCCCAAAAGAAATGCTAATGGAGTACTTCCATCAGAAAGTAAAGGACAATAGCAAGCAACAAATAATCACTTGAAGGTACAAAACTCATGGGTAATAGTAACTACAAAGAGAAATACAGAATATTATAACACTGTGACTGTGGTGTGTAAACAACTCTTATCCTAAGTAGAAAAACTAATTAATGAACTAACAAAAAATAATAATTACAAATTTTCAAGATATAATTAGTAATCTTATTGTAATAAGATATAAATAGAAATAAAAAAATTAAAAACCAGGGGGATGAAGGTAAGGCAAGTTGTTGTTAGTTTTTTTTTTTTGCTTGTTTGTTTGTTTATGTAAATAGTGTTATGTTGTAAGTTAAAATAATTGATTATAAGAGCATTTGCAAGCCTTATGGTAACCTCAAACAAACAAACAAAAAGAACCATACAATGGATACTAGACAAAAGCAAGAAACTAAATAATATCACCAGAGAAAATCATCTCTAGAGAAAGCCAGAAATGAAAGTAAGAAGAAAGAGAAGGCCACAAAACAACCAGAAAACAAGTAAAATGTCAGGAGTAAGTCCTACTCATCAATAATAACATTGAATATAAATGGACTAAATTTTCCAACTAAGAGATATAGACTGACTGAATGGATGAAAAAGCAAGATACACTGATTTTTTCCTATACAAATCACAGTTCATCTATAGTCACACAGACTGAAAATAAATGAATGGAAAAAGAGATTTTATGCCAATAGAAACCAAAAAAGAGCAGGAGTCACTATACTTAGACAAAATAGATTTCAAGAAAAAAATTGTAAGAAGAGACGAAGAAGTTTACTATGTAATGTTAAGGAGTCAATGCACCAATAGGATATAACAGCTTTAAATATATATGCACCCAACACTGGAGCACTCAGATATACAAAGAAAATATTATTAGAGCTAAAGAGAGAGATAGGCCCTGATACAATAATAGCTGGAGACTTCATCACCCCACTGTCTGCATTGGATAGATCTTCCAGACAGAAAATCAACAAAGAAAGCTCAGACTTAATCTGCACTATAGACAAAATAGATCTAATAGATATTTAAAGAACATCTCATCCAAAACTTGCAGAATACACATTCTTTTCCTCAGCACATGGATCATTCTCAAGATAGACCATATGTCAGGTCAGAAAACAAGTCTTAAAACATTAAAAAAAAATTGAAATATCAGGCATCTTCTCTGACCACAATGGAGCAAAACTAGAAATTAATAACAAGAGGAATTTAGGAAACTATACAAATACCTGGAAATTAAACAATATGCTTCTGAATGACCAGTAGGTACAATGAAAAAATTCAGAAAGAAATTGAAAAATGTCTTGAAACAAATGATAATGGAAACACAACATGCCAAAACCTATGAGATAGAGCAAAAGCAGTACTAAAGGGAATTTTACAGCTATAAGGGCCTACATCAAAAAAGAGGAAAAACTTTAAATAAACAATCCAACAATGCATCTAAAAGAACTAGAAAAGCGAGAGCAAACCAAATCCAAAATTAATGGAATAAAAGAAATAAGAAGTATCAGAGCTCCAGAAATAAAATTGAAATGACAAAACTACAAAAGATAATGAAACGAAAAGGTGGTTTTTTGAAAAGTTAAACAAAGTCAATAACCTTTAGCCACACTAAGAAAAAAAGAGAGAAGATCCACATAAAGAGCAACAGAAATGAAAAAGGACACATTACAACTGATACTGTGGAAATTCAAAGGACATTAGTCGTTATTATATGCTAATAAACTGAAAAACCTAGAAGAAATGGACACATTCCTTGATATACACAACCTACCCAGATTGAACCAGGAAGAAATCTAAAACCTGAACAGATCAATAACACATAACAAGATCAAAGCCATAATAAACACTTTTCTAGTAAAAAGTCCAGGACCTGATGGCTTCACAGCTGAATTCTGCCAAACATTTAAAGAAGAACTAATATGAATCCTCCTCAAACTATTCTGAAAAAGAGCAGGAGGGAATACTTCCAAACTGACTCTATGAGGCCAGTATTATGTGGATATCATCAATGAGTCTTGGATCCTTTTAGTGGATAAGAGTATTTAGAAACCAAGAACAGAACTCTAGATGTGTTTATTACCTTTGGGTGTCACTGCTTCAGACTTTTTTCAGTGGACAGAATTAAGTAGTGTATGTATATATGTGCACATTTAAATATATATATGTTATATGTAAGATAACATTATATCTATATAAACATGAGTTCACTTGATACTTTCGTTTTTAGAGACAAGGTCTTGCTCTGTTTCTCAGGCTGGAGTACAAATGCGCAATCATAGCTCACTGGACCCTCAAATACATGGGCTCCAGCAATTCTACCTCTGCCTTCTGACTAGCTGTGACTACAAGCATGCACCATCATGTTTGACTAGTTTTAAAACATTTTTAAAATTTGTTTTTACATTTTTTAGTGGAGACAGAGACTCACCATTTTGCCCAAGCCACTCTTGAATTTCTGGGCTCAAGTGATCTTCCTTCAACTTCAACCTCCCAAACTAATGAGATCACAAGCATAAGCCACCACACCCAGCCTCATTTGATACTTTTAATTTTAATTCAGCAAGGAGTTATTTATTCCAATTTTTTCCCTCTCCATATTTGTAACTCTTCTCTGGAGAAACATACATCCCATAATTTTAAATATATTACATAGTAAATTCCTTCTCCCATTATGTTACCAATCTCTCTTTTCCGCCCTCACTACCCCTGTACCCCTTTTCTGCCTGTTCTTTTCACCCTACTTAGGCTCTATTAACAACCTTCAGTACTAGAAACCAGTACAAGGACATGGGCCTCATTTTGTTCTGGAAAAAACATCTTATTTCAAATGGCTGTCACCTCCCCCAGCGCTGACTGATAGCTACCTTTCTTGATCCCTCCAAATGGACAAATTATTCAGGGAGAAAAGAAGGAAGGAAAGAAGGGAGGCAAGCAGCCACTATTATAATTTTAAAAATTTATTATCTCCAAGAGGCTTTTCTTTGGTAAAAACTATTTTCCCAAATTACTCCTTCAAGATAACTAACCAGGTTGAAAGAATGAATGACTTTTTCATTTTTCCTGTAAAGAGCATGTTGATTAATGTATTTATAAGATTTGATACAAATTCACATGTAACCGCTCAGTTATATGAATGAACGAATCAGAGGTTTAGAAATATAAGAGATAGTGATTGACATTCATCTTCCAAACAAACCATTTTAGAGCTGAAGTAATAAGAGGTGAGATCACTTTGCCAAAGCTATACAATTGGTAGCATTAGAATATTTGAATTTATTTAGCAAAACCGGAAAATTTTTTTCTGTATGTTTATTTCTCACAATTGATATTTAGTTTTTTATGAATACCAATAAGGATTTTCAGAATGGTTCATAATTTCTGTTGTGTAGAAAATAATAACAATAATCACCATTCATTGATTGGCTACTAGGTGGCACATACTATATTCAAAGCCTTTCATAGATTTGTCATTGATCTTTCAGATTTTACTGTTTGTGTGTGAACAGTAAGAAAACTAATTGCACGAAGGTTAAGTTACTTACCCAGGGTCATATCTTTAGGTAGTGGCGGAATTAGGAATCATATACAGAGGTGTTGGATTCTAAATCTCTACTAATCTAGAAAGCCTTTTTATATTTTGGGTAGAGGTCCATGCATCAGTTAGTACTAATTAAATTGCCTTAATAAAAGTGAGGATTTATTGTTTTATACACTTGATGAATCTCATTTCAGCTGCAACTTGATGAAGCCACAATGCCAAGCTAGGAGCTTGTTCCATGTTATTTATTTATTTTTCTTTTTCACAGCTCAGCACTGCTCTTAGAATGTTGTCTTTATCTCAGGCTCAATGAATAACAAGTTGGTTGTAAGAGCTACTGCCTACATTCAACCAAGTTTAAGATGGAGTCTTTTCCCCTAGGAATCCTAGCAAATGCCCCAGTGTTTCAATTACTGTAACCAGGTAAATCTGCTGAATAAAAATCTCCCCAAATGTGATAGCATAGTAGTAAAGTAGGTACAAAGTAGCTTTCCATAGGAAATTAAAAGTAGCGTTCTGTAAGAAGACTGAAAAGAAATGAGGTGGCAAAAACAAAAGAGTTACTACATCTCATTATGAAGAATTATTATCAAGTAGAGTTTATGATTCTATTGTATTTTACCTTCATCAACAACAACAGGGCTAATATTCCTCACACAATATTGTCTTGATTGTGCCTCAGGCTTCATAACTAAATTATGCCTGAGGTCGATGCATTCTCCAAGAGCAGGCTTTGTCCTGCGAACTCAAGTTGGGTGATTTTGTCCTCATCAAAAGTACAAAATTTTACTAATGTTTAAGTGTAAAATTTGATTTTTAATGCCTTAATGAACATCAGAGAAATTGTCTCAAGAATGAGTTAAAAAAGACTAAATATAATTATTTCTTTGTAAATTGACCTCATGCCAAATGTTGGGGCCAGTGTTTTTGACCTGTTGCTATTGATTCAATAACTTTTTACCTGAGTCAAATTCAATCTTAGGACATCTTTCGTTTAGTCAAAACATTTTTTCTTACATGATTATCTATCTACTGGCCAACCCTTACTGAAATTTACCAGATACAGTCATGTGCCGCATAATGACGTTTTGGTCTATGACAAATTACATATACAACGATGGTTTCGTAAGATTATAATGCAGCTGAAAAATTTCTCTCGCCTTGGGACATCATAACTGTAGTAAACACATTACTAATGATCTTCCTGACCCTCTGCATATCCAGGCCAATGTTTGTGTTTATGTTTTAGTTTTTAGCAAAAAAAACTGGAAAACCTTAGCAAGGTTTTCTTAACATAGCAAGAAGTTAAGGTTTTCTTGCTTAACATAGCAAGATTTTGACTCTACAAAAGAAAAAAAGTTAGCCCGGTGTGGTGGTACATGTGCCTGTAGTCCCCCCCTACTCAGGAGGTTAAGGTGGGAGAATTGCCTGAGCCCAGGAGTTTGACTCTGTGGTGAGCTGTGATGGCACCACTGCACTGCAGTCTGGATGACGGGGCAAGACCCTGTCTCAAAAATAAATAAATAAATCAAAGCTTATAGAATTATAAAGAAAATATTTTCATACAATGTGTTTGCTTTTTAAGCTAACTGTTATTACAAAACAGAGTTAACATGAAACATAAAAGTTTATAAAGTAAAAATATATAGTCAGCTCAAGTTAGTATGTTGTTAAAGAAAATAAGTTAGTGTAGTCTAAGTGTGCAACATTTATAAAATCTATAATATTGTTACAGTAATTTCCTAGGCCTTCACATTCACTCAACACTCACTAATCCACCCAGAATAATTTCCAATTCTATATGCTCCATTCATAGTAAGTACCCTATACAGGTCTATGATTTTAAATATTTTATTCTGTATTTTTACTAAACCTTTTCTATGTTTAGATATGTTCAGATATACAAATACTTACCGTTGGGTTACAGTTGCCTATAATATTCAGTACAGTAACATACTATACAGGTTTGTAGCCTAGGAACAACAAACTATACCACATAGCCTAAGTATGTAGTAAGCTGTATTACCTAGGTTTGTGTAAGTACATGTCATAGAGGGCACAACAACAAAATCGTCTAATGAAATATTATTCAAAACCTGTCCCTGTCATTTATGACACATGACTATACAAGAATCAGACATTGGATGATTTATGGATCTTAGAAGTGCAGTGAATCTTTGAGAAATTGGGAGTCAACCATGGGACATTATAGCTCACCTGACCACCAGCATGTGGACTGTCTGAAATGTTGGCCAAATTTTCTTTCACCTCTTTTACACGTGCAAACTAATAGTCTAGGACTTCCCAACTACCTACTCATAAGTAACTTTTTGTCATGCTAATAGTAGATAAATAAATTACTCTAACTGAAGCAGAATATATAACATCTATTTATACCATTTAATAAACGTTTTTCACTTATGTCATGCTCTTAGAGCATTAATAGAGACTATAAGATCTATAGTAGCATTAAGACTTGGCTCATATTATGCTTGACTTCATAACTAAAATACCAAAGGTGAATCCCTTTAATTTATCATTAATAATAAAAACCTCATATATTAAGGCATTTAAGGATCCACAATCATGTGTTCTTTTACTTAATTAAAAAAATCAGAAACCTTATAATGAATTGCTTAAACTTCAAAATTCTAATATAGCATCTGCAAGGTAACTGAAATGGGATAAGAGCATAGTAAATTCAAGAAATCTTTGGAGAAACATTTAAAAACCAGTTTATTTTTCCCTCATGAGGCCTAGTAGCTGAGACCAAATTTTACTTTCCAGTTACCACTCTGAAGTATTGTATTATGAATGCTTTTCTGTAAAAACAAACTTGATACAACCTCCAAAGTCAATAAAAAGTCATAAGCTATAAACAGCAACAATTCTTTCAAATTATAACCATGTTAATAAAGAAAATTGAATTTATATCTAGTTATGATATGAAAATCTTTTATAGACTTAAAAAGACATAAATGACAATTATTGCAGACAAATCCTTCCTGATATGAATACTTTAAAAAGATAACCCCTTCTTTAGTTGCACTGTGTTTGAAGAACAGCTGGAGTTACCTGTGTCGACTTGTGAGCTAAATCTCTAGGTGTCTGGCCATACCCTAGGACATACTCTGAATCATAAATAAATAGGGTCACATGTTGGCACTGGATTATATCCTACTAGCAATTGTCCTAGTTTATTTTGTATCCTCATCAGTACATAGAATATTGGTTGGCACATAGAAGTTGCATAATAAATGTTCATTGAGTTAGATTAGTAATTATCCCATATTGAAATTATCACTGCACTGTATTGTGATGACTTGCTTACGTTTCATAATTATACTCAGTAAGTGTAGATTCCTGTCTTTTCAAAACTGAATCACTAGAATTAAGCTTCAGGCTTTGTGACTACAAAGGGTTAAATAAAAATATTTTTGGCACAAATGAATAACGTCGAGTTAACTTTAATTCCCTTAAAAAGCCCTAGGTGGGAAATGATCCTAATAAGAGATGAAGTAGTTGAAACTAGAAGTTTATGAAGAATTTTCGCAAAGACAGAAAACAAATCACCAGAGATTATTTAGGCATTTGGCTCTTTATTAGCATAGCTTATGATCCCTATACGTAGATCTGTTTTGCCTGTTACTTTAAAATCAGATATGTTTAATTCTTCACCAATGGCCATTGGTGAACAATAATTTGTATGCTGTCATTGCTGATTGTACCAGAATAGTTTTCTGCTTGGAGACAACACAAACCCATTTTCCCCCCATTAATATCCCTTAATAAAACAGGAAAAATCTGAAAAAGATTTCAGTACTAAAATAATTTTTCTTACTATTTAAATCATTATTGTTTTTACTTACTTGCTTTATGATTTTGGATCTTTCCAATCAGAAAATCTCTCTCTAGCCAGTAAGACACCCTTCATAGCTTCTTGAGTGTGAGTAAACAATTGTAGGTTATTCATCTTACCTACAAAGGGTCTGTTAAAATCTCTGACAATATGGAGTGAATACTGGCATATTTCTTCTTATCTGAAACCTCTAATGTTTTCTAAATGGTAGGCTTCTAATGCATCAAGATTAACACATTATTTTACCACTATGTTTTGGGGTAATTTGTGACCCAGAATCTAGACTTATTGTCCCTCTTGTAATGCTTACATGGTACTCTGTCTTTATCCTGTTGTCATACTTGTCATAGTACCTCATTGTTATTTCTTACTGCATGTTTTCCTCATAGACTTGCAAGTATCTTAAGTGCAGAGATCATATTCTGTGCACCATAATTTAACACATTATGTAGCATGTAGCAGGTGCTCAGTATTTGTTGAATGAATAAATTTGATATTGTTTATTAATATAGGACTATAGAAAATAATTTTTTAAATTATTGCTTTATTAATAATAATCTTTTGGCCTGGCACAGTGGCTCACGCCTGTAATCCCAGCACTTTGAAAGCCCAAGGTGTGGATTGCCTGAAGTCAAGAGTTTGAGACCAGCTTGGCCAACATGGTGAAACACTGTCTCTGCTAAAAATACAAGAATTAGCTGGGCTTGGTGGTGGGCACCTGTAATCCCAGCTATTCACGAGGGATTATAGGTGGTGGGCACCTATAATCCCGGCTATTCTGAGGCAGGAGAATTGCTTGAATTTGGGAGGCAGAGTTTGCAGTGGACCAAAATCAGGCCATCGCATTCCAGCCTGAGCAACAAGAGAGAAACTCCTTCTCAAAAAAATAAAAATAAATAATCTTTTGAGTGTTTTCAAAAGATTTCTGGTACCTTTCTCATTTTCTTATCAAATACTTTGGTCCGTATGTTGTATTTTAGACATTCTAATGATTGTTGGAAATAGACCAGCAAACAGGAGAAACACAGCTTTTAATTTCATGGAGTAGAGCTCACAAGTTTGCTAAGGGAGATAAACAAAAATGTACACAGCTGAAGATATAATTAAACTGTGAAACTATATGGTTATACTAGAGCATCTACCAGGAAGAGATGAAGGTTTAACTGAGGAAGGGTCTTCTGAGCTGACTTAAAGAATGAGTGAAAATTAGGCAGTTAAGTAATTGGATGTGGCCCGGGTGGGGCAAGCACTCTAAGGAGAGGAGGCAGTTTAAGGGAAAACTCTTAGGTGGCAAAAATCTCTGTGCTTTTGAGGAATTGGAAAGGATCTGGATTTTAGTATTCTTTAGTTCCATTCTAGAAAACCTTACTTCGATTGTTTAAGCAACAGGTTTTCTCAGTATCGTCCTACAGTTGTTTCCCCCAGTATTAGAGACCTTTTATTCACCGTGAGAAATCAAAAATTAAAAACAATTAAAATATTAATAAAGTTAGCTCTGGCTGACTCAGAGAAAATTATTCAAAAGTTTTCAGATTTAAATATTCTTTTGTGAGCTAAGCTTTCATTTCAGGGGTTTTAAAAAAAGAATAATTATATGCTGATTCTGATCTCAAAATGTCGCTGAGAAGAATTAACCTGAAAAGAAAGAGGTATTGTATTTAAATATTTTGTGCCAGAATAAAAGGAAAAACATAGGTCTTCTTCTTTTGGACTTTGAGCATTATCTATAAATGTGCTTGCCCCACCCGGGGCCATACCTGATTATTTAACTGCCTAATTTTCACTTGTTTTTAAAGTCAGCTCAAAAGACTCTTCCTCAGGCACACCTTCCAGATCTCTTCCTGGTAGATGCTCTGGTATAACTATACACTTTCACATATAGAAAATATTTAAATACAATATTCATTTGTCTCCCTTAACAAACTTGTAAGCTCTATTCCATTAAACATATTATTTCATGTTTCTAATTATTTAAGTAAAAATCTAAAGAGATTGAAGTTTAATAGTTATATGTGCAATAAAATTCATAACAGTTTAATTGATATGAGATATTATTAAAATATTACCAATTTACAATGTAAATGTGTACAAAGTAATAAGGTTGCTATACTAGCAATAGTTTTATATTTCCCATAAATAAAAAAGTTGAGCTTGTTTCTTATGTTAGAAGAAAGTTTAAAAGTTTCCTTCTTTCTAACATAATTTCTTGCTAAAACTTTTGATCAGTTAAATGAGATAATACATATAAAGTCTTAGAAAAGTACTTAGCACATAGAAAGCATTGATTATTTTTGTCATTGTCACTTTGCAGCACATCTTTCCTACATTTTTTTCCAGTCTGCTTCACATGCATCAAACCACAAGAACATTTAGCAGGCTCCAATACGCAAATAACAAGCTTTTTGCTGTCAATCACAAACTAGGATTGACTCTAAAGTCTCTCTTTTTAGTCAGAAGAGCTCAGGATCGACTATGACAAAACAGAAATCACTGGACCCTTTATTTTTGAATCATTCAATTTCAAAGATTCTCAAGATATTTTCTTTTTCTTTCTTGATATTCTTTCTAAAATAAGCAAGTTCTATCACTAAGCCGACTTTAGGAACAGTGTAGCTGAGTACAGGCCTGGCAGCCGACCAGTTGTAAAGCCAGTGACAGGGACAAAGGGCAGTGAAAGGAAGGGAGTTTATTCCCAAAGCAAGCAAGGGGGAGACAGCCCGCTTACGCCTCTGGGAATCACTTCAAACTTTAGGCTGGTGAATAAGGCTTAAAAAGGCGAACTTGAAATGGGAGGCAAGAGGGAGTGGCGTTGCATACAAGATGTGCGTGCTTTGTCCTGGTGGCTATCTGAAGCCATGGTCCACCAGGGGTAAGTAATACAGACAGGAGACGGAGAAATGTTGGGTAGAAGAGGGTGTTTTTCTGGTAAAGGCCCCACTCTCAAGTCTGGATACCTGCAGCCCTAAGTGAGAACAGGCATTCCTGTTTTTGTGCCCAAAAAGTTGCCTTTTGGCGCACCACACCCCCTATCCTGTACCCATATAAGCCCTGAACCCCAATTCCACAAAGGAACAAAAGGAGGGGCAGATAAAGAGCAGAACAGCACAACAGAGAAGGAGAGAAGAGAGGAGCATCTGAATGTCAAGAGTTCAGCTGGGGATGGTCAGAGAATCAGCCACTGGACGGCCAGACTTCAGGGGAAGATCATTTCTCCACTCCATCCCCTGTCCAGCTTTCCATCCATCCTGCTGAGAGCCACCTCCACCACTCAGCAAAACCCCCATATTCACTCTTCAAGTCTGTGTGTGACCTGATTCTTCTGGGACACTGGACAAGACTCTTGCAAAAAGACAGATAGCCCACTGAGCTGATTAACACTTAAGCCATCCATGGACAGCAAGGCTAAAAGAGTGCACTGTAACGTGGCCACTTGGGATCCTGCACCTGTCCATCTGTGTGTTCCCCTACCTGTAAGAGGTTTGAGCAGCACTGGCGACTGAACAGACGAGCCACACCTCTGTCCCACATCCTGCTAGAGAAGTCAGGGAACTCACCCGTTTCAGAAGGGCTGGCATCATCTCAACAATGGCTAGGTTGTTGACTGCCTTGAGATAATCTCTGGAATTTTACTGCTGGGTCTCTATGCTTGGTCTGTTTTAAGATTAACCCCTGGAGCTTCTAAGTAAACCTATAATTAGCATACAATTAGATAAAAGTCCATGATGTAATGGAGTGAATGGTGAGAAAAGGAGGCACATTGTATTTCAAAGAAAGTAAATTTCAAGGCTATAATTTAAGACTAAGGAGAGAAAAAAAGGTTTCTGCAGTAAGCTTCAAGGTTACATCTTGAGACTAGTCAAAAAGAAAAAAAAAGAAAAGAAAGTTTTAAAATGTATTTTTCAGGCAAAACTGTATGGTTACGATAGAATAATACATAGACAAGGTCCCACTCTGGTGTAAAAGGTGCTCCTCATTACCATGCCTGTAGACAGAGGTACATTTTCTCAGTCATTCGTTGTATCCTTCCTTCCTGCAATCTGGGTTCTCGGTACCATATATGGCATGATTTCTTTGCTGGGGGTGGAAAGAGTGGGAGCTGTACATTTAATAAAAGAGTGGGAGCTGTACATTTAATATAACCAATTACTACAGTTGAAAGCTCAGTGTTATCATCTTGTAGAGGTCTTGGTCCTGGGGATCCTCCCTTGTTTTCTGTTGTTAGTGAAGTGACACAGATCACTGCTGAGACACCCAGGACTTCCCACTGGTTCATGCCTAAAGCCTGGGATTCTTGTTGAAACGGGGGCCCCCTGCCTGAAATCCTTAGGTATGCTGTGCAACAATCCCCTCTTGACCTCTGTACTCTCTTATGGTAGTTCTCTGAACCCACAAGCCAGGAAGTTCTTTGGTGACCTTAAGAAAGAATAGGTTCAAGAAAGTGTTACTGCTAGATACCGTAAGGAAGTAGCAATATAGTTTGATTCCTTCTCTGGGGGTGGGTAGGGAGTTAGGTGTTGTACATATAATATAAAAATGATCAAGAGGTAGTATTTTCAGGCAAATTATTCGATATGTTGTTAACCAAAAAGGTTCTGGAGAAAGGGTAGAAGAGAGCTAGAACCAAGTAAGAAGCTTTGAAAACTAACATACATAGCACACTTCTTGGCTTTTTAAAATCAGTTCACCTTTGAGCTTCCCTTTCCCTTTTATTGGGTGAGCAGGAAATCCAATGCATAAGTGCTACAGCACCCTCTCTCCAGGGAAATACAACACACTGTGGATTTCCCCTGACTGTGTCCAGGTCCTGGGGATCCCCCCTTGTTATCTGTTGTCAGTCAGTGACACAGATCACTGCTGAGACACTCAGGGCTTCCCACTGGATCTGTTGCCTCTAGGTCATGCCTAAAGTGTGGGATTCCTTATTGAAACCGGAGTCCCCTGCCTGAAATCCTTAGGTATGCTGTGCAACAATACCCTCTTGACCTCTGTATCCTCTTAAGGTATCCCTGAAGCAGTTCACATGCCATTGCTAATGAAACTCACAGGCATCTGTCACCCCTTTTGGGAAAGGTCTTTGTCAGTCTGGGAAAGGCCTTCCATTTCTCAACTCTAAGGTTGCATTTTATTCTCTTTTTTCTCAGAAACATGCCTACTATCTTCATTGGGTTTGGTTTTGAGAAGCAACATCTAAGAAGGGAGATATCTTTCAGGTTAAACTTTTGCTTTCAGTGCTACTGCAACATTTCCCTTAAGCAAAGACATATAGAAAAAGCTGTCTACTACTTCAACGAATGAAAATATAGCAGAATGTACAAGAACATATAAATATATCTGCTTTAGTACATTTGGGCTGCTATAACAAATTATCATGAACTGGGTGGTTTGTAAGCAACAGAAATTTATTTCTCACAATTTTAGAAGCTGGAGTGTCTAAGATTAAGTCGCTAGTACATTTAGTATCTATTGAGGGCCTGCTTCATGGTTCATAGAAAGCTGTTTTCTTGATGAGTCTTTACAGAGGTCAAGAGGGGATGAGTCTTTACATAATAGAAGCACAAGGGGGCTCTCTGGGGTTTCCTTTATAGGGGAACTAATTCTATTCAGAAGGCCTCATGACTTCTTGGCCTAAACACTTCCAAAGACCCTACCTCCAATATCATCACATTGGGGATTAGGCTTCCAGACATGAGTTTTGACATTCTTCATATGACGTGGTGATATGGTAGATCTGTATTTCCATTGTGAACCCAGAAAATCTGAGACAGGTCTTACTTAATTTAGAAAGTTTATTTTGCCAAGGTTGAGGGTGTGCCCATGACGCAGCCTCAAGAGGTCCTGATGACATGTGCCCAAGGTGGTCAGGGCTTGGTTTTATACATTTAGGGAGACATGAGACACCAATTAATATATGCAGGAAGTACATTGGTTCAGTCTGGAAAGGTGGGACAACTTGAAGTAAAGGCAGCCAAGAGGGAGCTTCCAGGACACAGATAGGTGATACACAAACAGTGACATTCCTTTGAGTTTCTGATTAGCCAATCTTTATTTATTCCAAAAAGGGCAAGTCAGAGGTATATCTATCTTAGTGAACAGAGGAGTGACTTTGAATGGAATGGGAGGCAGGTTTTCCCTAAGCAGCTCCCAGCTTAAATTTTCCTTAGTGATTTTGGGGGCCTAAGATATTTTCCTTTCACACTGTCTAATCAACTTATATAACTCTAGTAGAAAAAAATAGATCTTTAAAAAAAATTTTTAATTTTAATTTTAGATTTGGGGGCACATGTGCAGGTTTGTTACGTGAGTATATCACACGAGGCTGAGGCTTGGGGTATGATTGATTCTGTCACCCAGGTACTGAGCATAGTACCTAACAGTGAGTTTTTCAACCCTTTCCCAACTCCCTCCCTCCCTCTCCCCTCTAATAGTCCAGTGTCTATTGTTGCCATCTTGATATCCATGAATGCCCAATATTTAGCTCCCACTTATAAGTGAGAATACACAGCATATGATTTTCTGTTTCTGCATTAATTCACTTAGGATAATGGCCTCTAGCTTCATCCATGTTGCTAGAAAGGACATGATTTCATTCTTTTTAATGGATGCATAATAATCCATCGTACGTATGTATCACATTTACTTTATGTAACTCACCACTGATGGGCACCTAGATTGATTCTATGTCTTTGCTATTGTGAATAGTGTTGTGATGAACATAGAAGTTCATGTTCTCTTTTTGGTAGAATAATTTATTTTCTTTTGGATATATACCCAGTAATGGGATTGCTGGTTCTAACGGTAGTTCTGTTTAAAGTTCTTTGAGAAATCTCCAAGCTGTTTTCCATAGTGACAGAACTAGTTTATTCCCAACAGCAGTGTATAGGTATTCTCCTTTTCTCCATAGCCTCACCAACATCTGTTGTGTTTTGACTTTTTAATAATAGCCATTATAACTGATGTGAGATGGTGTCTCATCGTGGTTTTGATTTGCATTTCTCTGATGATTAGTGATGTTGAACTTTGTTTTCATATATTTGTTGGTATGTCTTCTTTTGAGAAATGTATGATCTCTTGCCAACTTTTTAATGGAATGATTTGTTTTATGCTTGTTGAATGTTTAAGTTTCTTATAGATTTTGGATATTAGACCTTTATAGATGCATAATTTGCAAATATCTCTCCCATTCTGTAGGTTGTCTCTTTGTTGATAGTTTGTTTTGCTGTGCAGAAGCTTTTTAGTTTAAGTAGGTACCCCTTATCAATTTTTGTATTTGTTGCAATTGCTTTTTAAAAGTCAGCCATAATTTCTTTGCCAAGGCTAATGTTCAGAACGATGTTTCCTGAGTTTCTTCCATTCTTATAGTTTGAGGTCTTAGATCTAAATTGTTAATCTGTCTGTTGGGAACAAACGGTTTCTCTTCAAAGGGTTTCACCCCTTGTCTTTCATTCTATTTTATAAGTAATATTTTCTGCCTTTAACACACCCAGGTATGCATCCATCCACCAAACTTGTAGCTGACCCACACCACCTTACTTTAAATTGTTATGTACAAACAATAAACTTCCTGGTTCTGTATCCCATTCTAAATGTGAAATCTAGCCAATTGGGATCAGTTTAGATTGTGCAGTCCAACCCCAATTAACGAGGGGAGGACGCAGAAACAGGGACAGCATTAGAAATAAAAACTCTTGCTTTCCTTTATTCAATGTGCTCTTGCCACTGCTCTGTATGCAAGAAACACCCTTCTGCAGAAGTAAATTTTCCTTGCTGAGATATCTTTCATTCGAATGGTCATTTCCTTGGTGACTCCAAGCTTTTATTTCCAATGCGTCTTGAGTTAATTTTTGGATACTGTGAAAATTAGGGGCCCAGTTTCAGTCTTCTGTGTACGGCTAGCCAGTTATCCCCACACCATTTATTAACTAGGCATTCTTTTTCCCATTCCTAATTTTTGTCAAAGATTAAATGGCTATAAGTGTGTGATTTTATTTCTGGGTTTTCTACTCTGTTCCATTTGTCTATGTGTCTGTTTTTGGACCAGTGCCATGCCATTTTGATTACTCTAGCCTTATAGTATAGTTTGAAATCAGGTAATGTGATGCCTCTAGCTTTATTCTTTTTGCTTAGGATTTCTTTCGGTTTTCAGGCTGTTTTTGGTTTCAAATGAAATTTAGAATAGCTTTTTTTTTTTTTTCTAATTCTGTAAAAAATGACATTGGTGGTTTAATAGAAATAGCATTGAATCTACAGATTGCTTTGGGAAGTATGGCTATTTTAATGATATTGATTCTTCCAATTCATGACCATGGTATGTTTTATCATTTTGTTATGGAAGTACATTTTTTAGCTATAAACATACTGCCTCTTTTTCATTAACCTTCAATTTTAATTTGCTAAAATAAAATTACAACACTGTTGAGTAAAGAAAAGAGGATTGAAGAGAGAGGAATGGTAGTCGCCCCCAACCCCCCAAAAAAGAGTATTATTGTCAGAATACATAATAAATTCCGAGCAGATGAAAATGTTGCAGATGCTCAATATAGTCCCAGTTCTGAAATTTACTAGTGATATGAACTTGGACAAGCAGCCCAGGCTTTCTGAATTTAGGTTCTTCAACTATATAATGGGGGTTAATACCTGTTTTGTTTTAACTCGTTATGTCAGTAAGAGGGTTAAATAATAGAATGTGGAAGCCTTTTGTAAATAGCCCTGTAAGAGCTTGAGGAAGTAATATTATCTTTTGCTTGACTTCCCTTGGGTTTAAAACATCCATCACCTCCACTATTTCTTCTTCATTTAAATTGATGTGATTGAAAAAATTCCTTCTTGAATTCACTCAGGAAACTATTAAGCCAAATAAAAGGCAGCCTGGACTTCTATAGATTCTATTAATCACATCACCCCAACTCAGCATACCATCATTTATCATTACTCTTTGTTGATTACATGTCAGCCAGTCTTCAATCAATTTCATGGGAGCCTTACCAATACTAATTCATTCTAATTAGTGAGAATCTGTATCTCTATGACATTTTGCTCAAGAACATTTTTCCCCCATAGTGTAACAATCAACCACATATCTTCTTTGTGTCTATTCTGCTCATTATACTTAAAATGACTCTGAAGTTTACATATCACAATTTGCTTTGTTACAGAACTCTCTCAGGTAAAAGTCACCTTTTATTCCTTTTTAAAGTATTCCATTATTTGGTTAGAAATGAAAATGATATGAGCACATGTGGATCTCAGGAGTATTCTTTTTTACATTTAAAGGATGGACTGTAAAAGCTTATTATTGTTGTACTCATGATTATAGATCTAAGCTATTTTTTTTGTAGAAAATTGATTCTGTGTACATCTCTCATTGAATCCTCAACTAACAGCTCCCATGGGGAAGGTATTATATTACTATTCTACAGATAAGAAAAATGAGGTTCTGAAAACAAAAGTTTTTGGTGCAGATAATTAAATATATTTTTGTCTGTTTTAAGTTGTACAGAATTCCCTTGTCAATTTGAGTCAGCTGGTTAATATTGAAAAGTCTCTGATAGGATTTTGGTTGAGATTACACTGATACTTTAGATAAGTCTGGAGATAATTGATATCTTCATTATAGTGTGTTTTCTGTTCCATAAACACATATGTCTCTGTGTTTATTTAAGTCTTTAGTTCCTCTCGACAATACTCTGTAGCTATTTGTGTATAGGTGTTTCACTTCTTTCCTTAGGTCATCTATAAGCATTATACACATTTTGGTGTTATTTGCTAATTTTTTTCAAAAACTTCAGTTTCTGATTGTTTGATTTTTTTAATATGAAAATCAATTAATTTTGTGTATTAACCATCTTGTGAACTTGCTAAATGTACTAATGCATTCTAGTAGCTTTCTTGGTAAGATTTTCTAGGTAGAGCTGATGTGTCTGTGAATAAGGACAGTTTCATGTTTTTCTTTCTAATATTGTTGCTATGTATGTACTTATTTACAGTTGACTTTTGTCATGCACAGCGATTATATTCTATAATGGCTCCATGAACACTGAATTAACAGTTATTGAACTATTGCTTCTTGGGAAATACAAAGTTAGGTGCCTGTGAGCCTCTGGTCACAGCATTTTCATCAACTGACCAATGCCTAACCTTGTTTTATATATATTTCTGTTTAAGAAAACATTACTTAAGATGTCTTATTGATTATTTAACATTGAACTCAGAGCCAACAGCACTATAATTCATGACTGAAAGAATTGTATCTAGCACACCTATTTTCTCAGAAAGGCACATCACAGTCTTCTTGTTCTTAGGAACACTAGCCAGCATTTCAGCATTATGCTTAGAGGCCAATTTTAAGCAAGGGAATCGCCAACAAAAAGCACATAAGTGTGAGAAACATAGTACTATATAGACCACAAGGAAGACACATGTTCACAGTATGAGTATTGAAACAAGAAGGCAGAGTGTCACCTTGTGCCACCTCAGCTGGGAACGTACTGGTGTTGAATATTCTTACCTATTTGGGTATTCTCAAGTGCTGTATCATTTTCTCCTTCTCCTTCTCCTTCTTCTTCTGTTGGAGACTTATTCTGTCACCCAGGCTGGAGTGCAGTAAAGTGATCTTGGCTCACTGCAACCTCCGCCTTGCGGGGTTCAAGTGATTCTCCTGCCTCAGCCTCCCGAGTAGTTAGGATTACAGGCACATGTCACCATGCCTGGTAAATTTTTGTATTTTTAGTAGAGACAGGGTTTCACCGTGTTAGCCAGGATGGTCTCAATCTCCTGACCTTGTGATCTGCTGGCCTCAGCCTTCCAAAGTACTGGATTATAGGTGTGAGCCACCATACCTGGCCTATTCTTCTTTTTAATGAAAGGATCTTCTCACTGCTTTAGTGCAGAGTCAGCTTCAGATCTGTGGAGATTGCTTTTGTTTAGAGCTTACCTCTGGTTGGCTTCTTTCTTTAAGAACTGCATCTCCATTTCTGGTCCAAAGAGAATTTCTTTTCATATATAAATATGTACATAGATATATACACACACATAGATATAGGTATATGTGTTACATACATGTATGTATATTATTATATGTATATATTTTATATATGTATATGCGTGAATATAGGTATGAATATATGTGTATATATATGGCAAGCACTTCTGCATTCTAAAGTAATGTCTGAGCATAATTAAATAGGGTTATAAACACATGCTCAAAATTTAGTTTTGTGATAAATGGTTCTGCATGTCCTTTTAAGGTCAAAAGAGTTGAAGTTGCTGAAGTTATTGTTGTTTGGAAAATAGAAGTATTTCTTCACACTTCAGCATCAACACATTTAAAAAAGGACACTAAGATTCCTGGTGCCAATTCCCACGGAGGAAAAATTAGAGGTATATTTTCCTCATGTTAAGGCCTTGGAGAGATTGAACTGTGTCCCTGGAAGTCAGGGATTACAAAAAACTTTTGTCTGAGCCATCATCTTGAGACACTGTGTCTA
Source organism: Cheracebus regulus (assembly GCA_963574635.1). Lineage (NCBI taxonomy): Eukaryota > Metazoa > Chordata > Mammalia > Primates > Pitheciidae > Cheracebus > Cheracebus regulus. The sequence continues at coordinate 6,636 of CAUYQU010017233.1, read as the reverse complement.
ATTCTGAGAAGAGGTTGTCATTTTGGCAATAACCTGGGCTCCCAGAGCTATTTAAGCTGAACCATGCATTAGCACTTTCTGAGGACAAGATATGAGTCCCATAGATGAGAGATCTAGTCCATGACGTCTTTCTATAGGGGCATGGTATCTGGTTTCCCAAAGCTGATGAGTAGTGACAAATATCCTGCCTGAGATGTCAGGGATCGGCAGCAAGACATTTCAGCAACTGGAAGTGGTATGGAAGACATATCTCCCTGAAGCCCACCAAGAATCTCTCAAAAGAAGAAAAGGTCAGTTTGACCTATATCAAAAGAAACCAGGTTATTCTGGTACTGTCACATAAGATCCCGGTCTCTCCTGGGCCAGTCTCTTAGAAGAACCAGAATTCTCAGCTAGTAACGCAGGGTTGAAGGTTTTGATGGTTGAAGAGGTACTAAGAAGTCAGTCATGCAACCCTTTTCTTCTTCTGGCTTCCAACTTTAAGCAAGCCTGAGCTTGGAGAGAGAAGAAGCTTTGACTTTGACGGTAGTTCAGTTTCCATTACTGTGGGAAAATGGAAATTTTACTTAGCAAAAAAAGACTATTTTGATGACTAAATATGTCTAGAGGAAATTTTATTACCTGAGAGTGATAAAAAACTTTTGATGACTAAATATGGCTAGCTGAACTTTTATTAACTGAACGTGATAAAAAATGCTGCAGACTTACTATTGCATTTTTCTTGAGTAAATATCAGGAGTGAAACTGTAATATCATATGGGAATGATACATTTTAAGAAACTATCTAGTTATTATCCAGAGTGATTATAACCATGTTAAATTCTCTCCAGCAATATATGAGAGTTTTCCTTCTACAATCTCTCTAATACTTGGTGTGATCAGTCTTTAATTTTAGTCATTCTAATAAGTATATAGTGGTATCTCTCTGTGGTTTTGCTTTGAATTTCCCTAATAACTAATGGTGTTCACCAAATTTTCATTTCATCACTATTAGTGCTTATTTGGCACCCTTATACATTCTTTGATAAAGTGCCTATTCTAATATTTTCCCAGTTTTTATTTTGTTTTCTTATTATTGAGTTTTGAATTAAAAAAAATATATTCTGCAAATAAACCCTTTATCATGTATATGATTTGCAGATATTTTCTCCCAGTCTTTATCTTGCTTTTACATGTTCTTTATAGTGCTTTTTTAAAAAAAGCAGACATTTTAAATTTGTTCTTTTATAAATTGGGTTTTTAGTTTTATATATAAAAAATCTTTGTGTTACTTAAAGCTATAAAAGATATGTGCATATAAAATATTGTACTTGGATATTCATAGTAACTTTAGTGAAAATCTGAAAACAGCGCAAATGTCCATCAACAGGTAACGGGTTTTACAAAATTATAGTATATTCTTAAAATGAAATATTACTTAACAATAAAAAGAAATGAAATACTAATATACACTACAACATGGATGAATCTGGAAATAATTGTGCGAAATAAAAGTTGTACAACAAACAAAATTACAGGCTGTATGATTTCATTTATACACTATTTTAGAAAATTTAAACTAACATATGGTGAGAGAAGCAGATCAGTGATTGCTTAGGGATGGAGAATGAAAAAGGTGGGTGAGAGAAATTAAAATGAGGCATGATAAAACTTTTGGCAGAGATTTACCATCTTAATTGCAATAATGTGTTTGAAAGTTCATACTTATACATTTGATGTCACAACTTATCACATTATGTGCTTTAAATATATACAGTCTACTGTATGCCCATTATTTTTCAAAGCTGTTAGAGATTATAAGAAATCTGACTAAAATTTCTCCCAGACTCAGAGAAAGAACCTGCTGTCAAGTTTGAATGGACAGTTTAAGATAAAGAATAGTATTGTTTTCTGAATGTTTTCCAAAAACGTTGCTAATTCATGGTATTGGGTATATCAATTTTAAAACTCAAAACCTACATAAGACTCAGCAGAAAGGTAGAAACTTATAGACATATATATATATATAAAATGGTTTATATATATACTTATGTCTTTTACCTTTCATGGGTCTGCCAAGAACTATCCAGCCATTATGATGGCAAGGTCACACTTTACTCGGATAGCAAAGACTCAAGACAGATTAAAGCATCATTGCAAATAGTCCAGCCATGATGACAACACATGATTTTTCTGTGGTATTCTGTAGCAATTCATTCACAAACCTCAAACGTCTATGCAGTTTTGCAAATGGAGTGGAAATAGAGCTGAGATATATAATATAGTGAAGAAAGTTGGGTAATTTGGAAACAGCCACTTGAGTGATCATTCAAATTTACTATACCTCCCACATCACTATGCAGTTTGACAATACAAGTGATATTATAAATCAAAAGAGACTTTTATTTACTACTCTGGTGAAAGCTGGAAAAATTAACTAATGGTGATTGAGGTTAGTTAAAAACAACAGATATAAAATATTCCATGACAATGAGGGTACTGGTGATGTTTTAATGGCCCTTTTAATTTTCACATTAAGGTAGAATCAACTCTGCGTTCTCACCTGTTTGGCACGAAGTATTACACTTTCCTGACTCCCCTTTCTGTAATGATTAAAATCTCAAGAAGCCTGTATAATCTAAAGGGGAGATACATGTGACTTCTCTTTCCAGCCCGAAAAAGCCCTGGAACTCCTGAGTCCTCCATGGCAACTGCTGTCTTGTAGTCCAGTGGCCTGGTACCAGCTAACCCAGTCTGGCCCAGTCTGTCTGGCACTAGTGCCCTGTAATGTAATGAAGTCTCCTTCCTGGATTCTGGGTCCAAGGAAGGAGATGTCACGAACCGCCATCATTCCTCTGAATTTCCTGGTTGTGTCCCTCATGACTCAACTCTGTGTCTCTCCTGGCAGCACCCCTCACAGCCCTTTCCCTTCAAACCCACACACCTCAGATTTCCTGGCCCCAGAGTTGTTTAAATTGCTCATCTGGGAAAACTGGCAGAGACTGAGACCTTCCCAATCCTGAGAGACAAGAAGTAGGTCCGTTTAATGCCAGGGATTTAGGTAATTTGTTATAACTTCTTGAAACATGAAAGGTTTATCTCTTCTCCCACTCTCACAAACAGTTGATTTCTAAAACAACAAGTTTTAATGGATTCACCAAAGAAAGCCTGTATTATGAAGACATCAAGGCTTGTTACCCTTCCTGGGAGTAAGAGCAAAGAATATCTTCCTCTTTTCCTTAACCACCCACCCCTCTCTCCAAACCTGCCTTTTCATGTATGATTAGTAAAAATATGTAATTTTAAAAGTGTCTGGCTTGATATAAAATGAAATACTTCAAGAGAAAAGTGAAAGTATGTATTAGAAAGCACCCCACAATATCTAAGTAGCATAAAAAATAGGATTCTAAGTTACACCTGTGCAACAAAAATAAGCGATGTATGGCAATTGGCAACTGGCTAAACGATCCTCTTTGAGATGACTTAGGAACTTAGAGCTTTGGATGGTATTAGCATGTGGAAATATATCCTGCTTGTGCTTCATTGAAGTTTAGGGACTTACATAAATAATCAGTCTAGAGTAGGATTTTTCTATTATAATGGAACAAAAGTCAGCACAATGAGAACATGTCTTTTAAATATTGGCTTTCATCTCCTGAGCAATATTCACTGACAAACATTTATAATTTGCCTCCTGTTTTCAGGCTTCAGCATCTCCAGGGAGTTAGCTGTCTATAATTGACAACATGCATCTTATTCTAATAAAATTACTAGAATTTCACCTATGACAACCTGGTTATTTGCTTCAAGTAAATGGCCTTTCTAATTAGTGGCTCATCCTACAGGTCTTTTGGAGCAAAAGCCTTGACTCTCCCATCAGGCTTAGAAATTCCCTTATCTATCTCTTTTTTTCACTCCCTGTAACTGGGAAAGCATACTCGGCTCCCCGTTCTGAAGAGGTTCTTAGCCTGGCTAACCCCTAAGAATGGAGAAGGGGGACCCACAGGCACAGTGAGTTTGCTGTTTGAATAAATAGTGTGGACCCAAAGAGTTTTGTGGAAAAGTGATTTATTAGAGAGAGAGAGAGAGAGAGAGAGAGAGAAAGATAGTTCCCACGCTGTTGTGGGAGGGGACCCAGAGAAGGAATCCATATAGGTAGGAGCAGCTGAAGTTTTAACCCTTGAGTTATTCCCTCCCCTTTCATGTTCTCATCCAATGAGAGGAGTTCTTTCAAGCTCCCACTGGAGTGATTGATCTTTGACTCTGATACCAGATTGGCTGCTTGGTCCACAATCCTGAGTTACAGAGCCCCCTCCTCCCAGAGCTTTCAGTAGACTTTTTGGGACAAAGGAGCTTTACCTGGCTTTCTCTACCCACCCTGCATGTGGGAAACCTAGACAAAGAACTTTACATTTGAAGCCTTTCTGGTTCCCAGATGGAAGCGTGGAGCTAGGAAACTCCTGCCTTTGAAACCACACCCTTTGCAGACCTGGGAAATGAAGTCCTTCATCCCCATGTCTGGCTGTGCATTTCCTCCTAAGTTGTGTGGGTGGTGGTGAGGGTAAGAGAGGCTTACTATGCATAGATTTGATGAGTAAGTAAAAGGGGGAGAATTCTATAGACCTTCTCGATGGTTGTTTAAACTAACATTAGCTGGAAGTAGACATACAGTTAAGAGAATAATTGGAAATAAAATACAATTGCAAATTGTATTTTATTTGCATATGGCTTCATATTTTCCTCTAATTCTTCAAATGGATATTTTTATATAAAGGCAATCTAAGCTTACAAGAGGGAAAATTAACACAGATAATGGTGTGTATGGCACTTGCAGGCTTTTATGTTAAAAACTGAAGGTAGCAGGGAGAAATGAGTACTAAGTAGATGGTGCTGAGATATACTGAGTGCACATATTGAAATGAATTTAATATATTTTTCCTAAAAAAATTCTGTGGAAGAGATTGCGTTACACATATTTTGCAAAGAAGGAAATAAACTTTCAAAGAAGTATGTAATTGTCCCAGATAAGAAGTGGAGAGTCTGGGATTTGCATCTGAATGTTCCTGCCTTCAAAATCCCTACTATTGCCATAACATTACAAAGCATACTTAAAATGCAAATAAAGAGAAGTTGGAAAAATGAAAGAGGAAGAAGGAAAGAATAAGAAGAAATTCAGTAAGTTTTCAGCCAATAAAAAACATCCTTAATGCCATCCTACTTTCAGCATGAAGAGATATTAAAATGTATTTCCTAACACTGATTGCTGTTTCTAATAATAAAAAGGCACTGTGTATTTATATAAGCATTCCTAAAATTTATTTATATGCCCTATAATGTATTTTATCTCAAATTTTTGCAATTTTAAACAATGAAAAACATAGTATTTTATATGTAATATATAAAACTGTGTCATGTAAAATGTGATATAAATATCAAACCATTTTTTATAGAACAAGGCATGATAGACCCTAAATCTGAAAATGTCTATTGACTATTATTCTTTTTCACTTCAGCATCACATTACAAGTCACATTTGGTTTCCATCTTTAGGAAAGGCAAGAATCCTAAGGGAGGCATTCATATAGTCTTCATGCTGAGTTCTTATTGTTTAGCTTCAGAATGAGGAAATGGCAGAAAGAGGCTTTTTTCTTTAATTCTCATGTATCATATTTAATTTTGAGTTTTCCAGTAATTCTTTGCATCTAAAGGCAAAAACTTTGAAATATTTTTTGTTAAGATAAAATGTATCATGCTTAAAAAGGAGAGTTTGGATTATCATTTTTTTCTATGGAATTCAGCAATGTGTTGTACTTGAACAGAGTTAAAAGTAAGTGGAAAGTTTTGTGTGTTGTGTGTGGGTGTGTGTGTGTGTGTATGTGCCTTGCAAATTTAATTTATAAGGTTGTTCCACTAGTAGTATATTTTTGGAAACATATACTACATGTAAAAAACTTGGGTTATTAATTCTCACAAGCCTACTTTTTTGTAAAGTCATATTTGACAATTAACAAAATGTTAAGAGTATAGTCTATCTCTAAAAGTCATACAAAATAGAATTACAATGGTCAATGCCAAACCAAAGTAATGACAAGATCTCAAAGTAATTAAATTCAGGGGAATAGTTGTAGAAGAGATAGAAAAGCAACAAAGCCAAATGGAGTGGTGAGACAGCCCAGAAATTAGCCATATGGAGAGGCTTGGACCAGAGTTGGGAGAGGATGTTATTAGAATTCAAGCTGTAGCCCTGTCTCCTACTCCATCATCTAGTAAACCGGAACCAAACAACCCGTGGAGTAGATACAAGGAGGGCAAGAAATACTTTGGCTTCTCCCTACCTCCCCATCTTCCAGAGGCTTCCTATTTTTGAACCAACCTGGATGTCATCTGTCTGAGGAATCTCTTAAATATAAGCTGCAAGTATGGCCTCAGAGGCAATGCCACACATGTACAACCATCTGATATTTAACAAACCTGACAAAAACAAGCAATGCAGAAAGGATTCCCTGTTTAATAAATGGTGTTGGCAAAACTGGCTAGCCATGTGCAGAAAGCAGAAACTGGACCCCTTCCTGACACCTTACACTAAAATTAACTCCAGCTGGACTGAAGACTTAAACATAAGACCTAACACCATAAAAACCCCAGAAGAAAACCTAG
>CAUYQU010017228.1:0-21844 GCA_963574635.1 Cheracebus regulus | reverse complement strand
TGTTGAATGTTGGCCCCCACTCTCTTCTGGCTTGTAGGGTTTCTGCTGAGAGATCTGCTGTGAGTCTGATGGGCTTCCCTTTGTGGGTAACCCGACCCTTCTCTCTGGCTGCCCTTAGCATTTTCTCCTTCATTTCAACCCATAAGCCATTCTTTTAACCTAACAACTTAACATTATTTCCATAAACAAATAAACATACAAGTAAAAAGAAAACTAGTAAAAACCCCATGCCTCAACTTTATCCCCCCTTTTTAACTTTTTGTTGTTTCTATTTATATCTTATTGTGTTGGTTATGTCTTGAAAAGTTGTTGTAGTTATTATTTTTTATTGGTTCATCATTTAGTCTTTATACTTAGGACAAGAGTAATTTACACACCACAGTTATAGTGTTATAATATTCTGTGTTTTACTGTGTACCTACTATTATCAGCAAGTTTTTACCTTCAGGAGATTATTTATTGCTTATTAGCATCATTTTCTTTCTGATTGAAGTAATTTAGCATTTTTTATAGGACAGGTCTGGTATTGATGAAATCCCTCACTTTTATTTGTCTGGGAAAGTCTTATTTTTTCTTCATGTTTGAAGGCTGTTCTCATCAGATTTCCTATTCTAGTGTAAAAGCTTTTTTTTTTTTCCTTCAGCACTTTAAATATGTCATGACACTCTTTCCTGGCCTGTAAGTTTCTAATACAAAAAAAATTCTGCTGCCAGACATATTGGAGCTCCGTTTTATGTTATTTGTTTTTATTTTGCTGCTTTTGGAACCCTTTCTTTATCCTTGACCTTTCAGAATTTTATCATCAAATGCCTTTGGGTAGTCTTCTTTCATTTAAATCTACTTGGTGTTCTATAACCTTCTTATACTTGGCTATTGGTATATTTCTCTAGGCTCGGGAAGTTCTCTGTTCTTATCCCTTTAAAACAACTTTCTCCCCTCATCTCTTTCTCTACCTCCTCCATAAGGCCAATAACGCTTAGATTTTCCCTTTGAGGCTATTTTCTAGATTCTGCACATATGCTTCATTACTTTTTATTCTTTTTGTTTGTTTGTTACCTCTGACTGTGTATCTTCAATTAGTCTGTCTTCAAGCTCACTAATTCTTTCTTCTGTTTGAACCATTCTGTTATTAAAGGACTCTGATACATTCTTTAGTACACTAACTGCATTTTTCAGCACCATAATTTCTGCCTGATTCTTTTTAATTATTTCAATCTCTTTGTTAAATTTATCTGTTAGAATTTCTAATTCTTTCTCATGTTATCTTGAATTTCTTTGAGTTTTCTCAACACAGCTATTTTGAATTGTCTGTCTGAAAGGACACATATCTCTGTTTCTCCAGAATTGGACCTTGGTGCCTTATTTAGTTCATTTCGTAAGATCATGTTTTCCTATATGCTGTTGAGGCTAAATGATGTTCTACAGTGTCTGGGCATTGATGAGTTAGGTATTTATTGTAGTCTTCACGGACTGGGCTTATTTTCAGCTGTCCTTAGGAAGGCTATTCAGATATTTAAAAGGACTTGGGTTTATGATCTAAACAATATCTGTGTTAGGGGGCACCCCAATCCCAGTAATGCTGTGATTCTTGTAGACTCATAGAGGTACTGCCTTGATGATTTTGGATGAGATCCAGAAGAGTTATCTGGATTACCAGGCAGAGGCTCTTGTTTCCTCCCCTTACTTTCTCCTAAATACACAGAATCTCTCTCTCTCTCTCTCTCTCTCTCTCTCTCTCTCTCTCTCTCTCTCTCTCTCTCTTCCAAGCCACCTAAAGTTGGGGGTGGAGTGACACAAGCACCTCTGTGGCCACCACCACTATGACTGCAGGTTAGACCTGACACCAGCACAGCGCTGAATCTCACCAAAGTCCTGCTACAACCACTCCCTATCTTCTCTACATGTTTGCTCAAGATCTTGAAGTACTACATTCAGCTGGTGGTAAAGCGAGCCAGGCCTGTGTCCTTCCCTTCAGTTCAGCAAGGTCCCTTAAGCCCTGGGTGGGTTCAGAAGTGCAATTTGGGAATCAGGGACTAGAGTCAAAAACTTTAGGAGTCTATTTGGTGTTCTAAAATATTGCAGCTGAGCTAGCACTCAAATCACATGAGGCAGTCCTTCCCAGTCTCCCTTCCCCTTTCTAAAGGCAGAGAAGCCTCACCCCACAGCCACTGCCACCCCAGGCCATGAGGAATACTGCCAGACTACGTTTGATGTTCCCTTAAGGCCCAAAGTCTCTTAAACCTGTTGTGAATATTGCCTGGCCTGGGACTCGTCCTTCAGAGCAATGGGCTTCCCTCTGGCCCAGGTCAGGTCCAGAAATGCCATCCAAGAGTCAAGTCCTAGAATCAAAGACCTCAGGAGCCCACATGATCTCTTCAACCCCTTTGTGGTACCCAAGGTGCAGAATAAAAGTCTCCTTTACTTTTCCTTCAGCTTTTCTCAAGCAGAAGGAATTCTGCCCCACAGCCACCATGGCTGCTTATGTACTGAGTCTCACCTGAAGCCAGCAAATCTCAGAGGTTCACTAAGACCCTAGTTACAGCCTTACAAGTTTACTTGGAGACACAGAGTACTGTAGCCTGTAGCCCATGGTGATTTGCAGGAACTCAGGTTGGTTTAAATGCTCCCTCTGTGGGTAGGCTGAGTGTGGTCCAGTTTTCCCTTCTGCTGTAACAGGACAGCACTGAGTTCATTGCTTTATGATTGTGTTCTCCCTCCCCCAGTGTCCAGAAGCTGCTGCTGCCTGGCGTAAGAAAGGGGTGGCATTGTTGATTCAGGACTGTTTTTAAATCTCTTCAGTACCTCTTTTAGCAATATGAAGTTAAAACCAGGCACTATGAGTTCTCACCTGATTTTTGGTTGCTATGAAGATGTGTTTTCTGTGTACATAGTTGTTAATTCAGTGTCCTTGCTGGGAAGGCAGGGGGATGATTGGTTTCTGTTTGGCCATCTTGCTCCACCCTCTCCGTGATATTTAGAGATGGTTTAGATGTTTGGTTTGAGAGGCTTGTGAGACATTCAAGTGGGAATATTGGTCTTGAAGCTATGATGAGAGCTCTAGGCTAAAGACATAACTGATAGCATATAGGTAATATTTAACCTCACAGAAATGGACGAGATCACGTGAGATGAGAGCATACACAAAAGAGACAGCAGAGTTATTAAATTCTGAGAAATCTTGAATATTTGAAGAATGATTAGGAGAGGAGGGGCCAGTAAATAGACTCCAAAAAAATTGCTGGAGAAGTAAGAGGAAACTAGGATAGAGTGGTGTCATACAAGTTATAAGAATAGAATTCCAAGCACAGTTTGAAAAAAGAGGGTATGGGCAATTGTATTTAATGCTGTTGAGAAGTCAAATAACTGAATGCCAGAAAAGTGTCTCATATGGTTTAGCTCTGTGTCCCCACCTAAACCTCTCTTGAATTGTAATCCCCATATCCCCATGTGTTGAGGGAGGGGCCTGATGGGAGGTGATCAGATCATGGGGGCAGTTTTCCCCATTTCCCCATGCTGTTCTCGTGATAGTGATTTCTCATGAGATCTGACAGTTTAAAAGTGTGGCACTTCCTACTTCTCTCTCTCTCTCCCCTCCCCACCCCCCACTACAGCTTAGTAAAAAAGGTACTTGCTTCTCCTTCACCTTTTGCCATGATTGTAAGTTTCCTGAGGCCTCCTGAGCCATGTAGACCTGTGAGTCAATTAAACATCTTTTATTAATTATCCAGTCTTGGAGAGTTTTTCATAGCAGTGTGAAAACAGACTAATATAGTATCCTTTGAATTTAGCATCATGCATGTGATTGGGGAGCTTCACAAGACATATTTCAGAGGAGTGTTGATGGCAGAAATTAATTTGGTGTGGATTAAAGGGAAAATGAGGGCTTCCATTTTTAGCAAATCAGTAACTAGATATTCCACAGACCCCAACTGCTACAAAACAAATAGATTCTCAATATAACATTCTTTGAATGTTTGGTTGAGATTTCAGAAAATAAAGGACATTTCCAAGCCACTCCTTCTGTTTCTCCAAAACAGGGAGATCTGGGTAGTAAGAAAATAAGATTTGGAAAGTATGCTTTGAGTAAGCCATAAGGTAGAAAATCTCAAGCCAAAACTCTTACACTAAGCCAAAGTTGTCCTAGGTTGGGAGGTTCTCTACTTCTCCAGCAGAAACATTTTAAAATGCTCTCATTGGACAATGAATACTCTATTTAGACTCCTAGATTTACTTAGACTATGACCAAACACATGTGAACTCACAAAAAGAAATTACAAAACATGTAAAGAAACAAACTGTCATGAGTGAGAATCAACAGAATAGGTTTAGATTACCAAATGCTTCAAGTTTTGAAATGATTAATAGGCGATAAAATAACAATGATAAAAAATGAAAATAGAATCACAAAAAGCATGCCATATGAGATTACTAAAAAGTAAACAGGCAGATTTAGGAGAAAAAAAAACTAAATGAAACTTTCTAAAAAATCGCTGAAATTTAAAACTCAATTGATGGCTTAAACATCAGATCAGACAGAATTACCAGACTATACCAACATACTTAGGGTTATAGGCAATGTTGATGCCATAAGAAGACACCCCAAGCAGTGTTCGTAAAAGAAAGGTGTGTTCCTCTCCTACATTAACAGGACAAGCTAGGCAGGTGGGCTCTGTTTTGCCATTCATCTTTGGGTCTACAGCAATTGTCCCAGTCATTCTCAGCCATATGATTTAAGGTAGCAGCACACTAGCAGCGAGTTAACTTTTTAGCCCATTAAAAGGGAAAAGCAGAGCATTAAGGCAAATTCTTTCAGATTTCTAGGGAATGAATAATAAGTTGCACATATCACTTCTGCTTATAAAATAGTGAAAATGTAGCATCATGGCATGTGTTAACTGCAGGAAAAACTGGAAAATGTACTCTCTATCTGAGTGGCCATTTTTAGCTAAAACCTGGTAGTAGGATAAAATGAAGATGGGGAAATTGATCTTGCGATATAACAGCAGTTTCTAAAGCAAAATAGAATAATATGGAGATAGAAACCGGGACAGAGAGATTACATAAGTAGTGTGAGAAGATCTAATATAGGCCTGATCAAAGTGACAGCAATGATTGGAAAAAGTAGAGCAAAGATTATATTGGGGGAAATTGACTGGAAATTTTTCAGAATGAAGAAAAACACATATCCACACATAAATGAAACAAAACATAAAACATGCAAGAAAAACAGAAATTTACAACTAGATATTCTGAAATGACTATAGGTACTGAAAGAGGGACCACCTTAAAATAAACCAGAAAGAAGAAATCACTTACATAAGAATCACAAGTAGACAATGGAAACCAGAAAAGAGGGAGTATCTTTAACATGTTAACCTGAAATCAGGAACACAGCAAAACTACCTTTTAGCAACATCAACAAAGAACAATCTTTGTAAATAAAAATTGAGTAAGTTTACCATCAAGAGACCTTCTCCAAGGGAATCTGAGGTAAAATCAAAGGAAACAAAATTGTTAAACTAAAACACTGGATAATCCCTTGAGAGTCTGGAGATAAGAGATCAGGGTTAAACCTCCTTCTTTATGATACTGTGGACCTTTCCTAAGTTTAAGATACTAATTTTAGATATTTTTAAGTTAAATATAAGTTTTGAGAGTAAAAGCATGGGTATAGAATATAACATCCTAACTGGTATAGGGGAAAATATTATGAAATAAGAAGGCAAACAAATATTTAGTCAATCAAAGAACTGAGAGAGAAATGAAACATAGAGAAATCAAAAGAAGTGGAAAGCACAAAATAGAATAGCAGGCCAAAGTTCAATCATATAGTGTTAATATATGACAATGACAATAGACAAAAATAGACTTTAAAGCAGAAAGGCAGTCACTACAAATAAAAGGTTCAATTCATTTGGATGACATAACAATTCTATATTTGTTTGCATATCATAAAATTGCTCAAAATACATAAAATAAAAATTAACAAAATTTCCTGGAACAATGTTACAGTGGGAGATTTCAATAGTGCGCCCTCATTTGACAGGACAAAGGGGAAAAAAACACAAAATAAAAAAAATATTTATTTTTATATTCTATAGTTATCAAATATTTTCCTATTTATATAGTCTTCCTCTCACTTTTTCTTCTCCCAGTGCATGCATTGATTCCTAATCTTTACAAGTCCTTAATATTATTCAAAATTAGAGAAAGTATATAAAGTTCTAATGTTGGTTTCATTTACTCAAACACTAGGGATATCTACCATATGCTGGACACTGTGCTGGGTTCCTGGAAACAAAATAAATAACAGATAAGGCTTCCACTTTCATGTTGCTTTTGTTAATATCCTTGGGTATTCTACTTAATTTTTTAGCTTATATTCCTAAGAATACAGTCTTGGTGTGAATATTAAGTAAGATTATGTATGTAATGAACATATGGAGACTAAAATAAGATAATAAAAAGTAGTATAAAATGGATTTTAAAATGTTATTTCTTAGGTCTACTGTCTATCTTTATAACTTTATTGTAAATCATAGTGTGAGATACAGCTGAAAATATAGGTAAATAAGTTCACAAACTGTTATTTTCTAAAGCTAAGGCTAATATTAGGACTTGCTAAGGTAGAACTCTTCACTGGGATATTTATTTAAAAAAGAATTTCATGTAACTGACAGGAGGAATTATCTTTATTCTTGCGTTAATGACAATGGCTTTCATGGATTAGAACTAGAAAAATAAATCAGACCACAGGGAAAAAGAATTTGCTGGTTTTCACTCAAGAGTATCTAGAAATGTATACTTACTACTGGAATAATAGTTTACCCCTGGATTGTACCACAGAATGAGAAATCCTACAAGATTATATAACTCTTTTTCTACAAGATTATACCACTCTTTTTGCTCTTATTCCATTCCAGAATTAGAAATTAAATTTCTAAATACTTGTTTTTTTAAAAAAAAATCCTGTTAGCTAACCTGGAAATGGACAAAAATATCTTGATTGCTGGAAAGTTATATCTCCCTAGTAAAAATGAACAGACTGCCCTTAAGTTTGGTTATTGGAAATCACTCTGTTAACTGTGAAACACCCAGGTAAACTAACAAAACTAGGTTCCTACATGCAAAACAAATATCCTAAACTGTTTCCATAGGGCAGCCACCAAGGGAAAAATAAGAACATTTTACTATTTTAATCTAAATACTTCACTTAAGGCAACTGCGGTGCCAAAGTTGTGATTTATTAACCTAGTTAACGGCACTAAAACCTGAAGAAGCGGCATTAAAACCTGGATCTTCTAAAGTTTGATTCTTTTACCATCAAGCATTAATATCCAGAGGCACATATTTGTATTTACTATGCTTTAAACATTTGTCTGTGAGTCAATGCTTTAAATGGACATACTATGTGGTGATTCATTTTCAGAGTAAGAATTTGCAGAAAATGGGAAACAAACTTTCTGAATAACATAATTTTAATGCATACTGAGGCTGGTTAACTGGTCAGAATACTAGGTTAACAAGGCAAAATCCAGATTGGCCAATAGCTTTTCAAACCAACATTCCTGACACTGCCACATATTGGATGGCTAAAGAGAACTCTTCACTACTGAAGGAGGAAAAGAAAACCTAGAAAAATAAACCATAGTGAAAGAAAAAGGCATTTTGTCACTTTAAAGCTTCTTTTCCTTTGAATGGTACATATAATTTCAACATTCTTAGAAATGGGCCTTCTATTAAAAAGCAAACTATTGCTAATTCCATGGCTTTAAGTGGAGTACTTCCAATCACTTCTATCCAGAAAATCTATGCCACTACATGCCAGTTAGTTTGCATATTTATAATTGTTTAATAAACCATTCAAAATTAGCATCTAAAATAATTATAGTTTGGACACACGAAGGTATATATTTGGTGAGAACACTGTAATTTTCATTTTGTAAACTATATATTCAAGTAATAACAGAGCATTGCCTATACAGAACTGAGGTCTGAGCTGAAACCCAAAATTTGTCTTTTCCTAAACGCACCACTCCGAAGAGCTAATAAGAGGTCTGTCCAGATGCTAAGACCAGGTACTTCGAAATCTCCATCCTGCGCTTTACAGGTCTCCAGGGAAGCTAGAACTTCATCTTTCAGAGGTGGAGGGGCCTGACAGAGGCTCTGAAACCTATCGTGCAACTCCTCCCAGGGCACATCTTGGGACTCAGTTCCAACCCAAATGCCTTTCTGAAGGTCATAATGCAAACGTTGACCCCACTCTGTTAGCAGACCCAGGTAGACAGGAGACAGTGCTGGGTGACGGCTAGTCACTAAAGTCAAAAGTTCGGCTGGAAGGGCACGACAAAAGGCAGCAAAGACTTCCGAATTCCCCAGAAGCCAGTGGACTAGCGCTTGACTCCCCTCTCCATGAGTTTTGTGGATGCCGGGTTCCAGTTCTTCTTGGGGCCGGGGAGACAAAGGCGGCTGCAATAGCGCCACCGCTATCACCTTCAGGAAATTGTTCTTAGGCAAGCGCTCCCACAGGCTGCTGAGAAACCTGGTGGGACCCTCCGCTTCGGCCTTCCCCACCTCCTGCAGACGCTCCAGCAGCAGCTCTGCCTGGGTCTTCATTAGCGAGTCCTCTTGGAGATTCGGGTTCTCTCTATAGCCGTTGAAACGCAGCAACTGCACCGCGGACCGGCGGCGGGCGAGGCGGGCCAGTCTCTCCTGGAGCGTCTCCTCATCGGCATCCGGGACGCCAGGGCCCGGAAAGAGCAGTTGCAGCAGGAGGTAACGAGCGGCATCCCCGAGGGCGCGGTTCTCCAGCAGGCGCAGAGAGAGCAGGACATCACAGCGACCGAGGGACTGGAAGTTCGTCAGTCCAGGAACTAGACCCCGCCCAAAGCCACCCTCTTGCCGCCACTGGTTGTGCAGCCGCCGCTCCAGAGTCGTGCGAATGCGGCCATGCCGACCAAAGCGCCGGTGGATGTGGCGCAGGTAGCGTGCCCATTGCAGGGCCCGGCGCACAGTGGCTGGGTCCCAGGTGCTGACGTGGGTAGTGCGGGAGACAGCCAGAAGCTCCGAAAAGCGATCTAGGTGCTGCAGTAGGGATTCCATGAGGTGCGGAAGGCCCTACTTCCGCTTTCAACTTGGAGACGGAGACTCTCTGCGTACTGATTGGAACATCCGTGAAATGATACGCCTTTCTGCAATGCTATTGGTCGAAGTGCATGTCAATCTCACAGCGGCTTTTCCGGATTCATTGACTCTGGGCAACTTAAAACCCTGATACTTTTACTTTCGTTACACAAAGAGATTCTTAGTGAAGGAGAGCAGATGTAGGATATCCTAGCGAGAATTCCCGGAACCATATTCGAGATGATGCCAGTCATGAACGCCTCCGTGTTTCCTTTCGCTTTGGAAATATCCTTAAGTAGAAATTTTCTAACTTTGCCTAAAAGTAGAATCTGTTGAGACTTTTCAGAAGTAACGCCAGAGACATGCTGTGACGTGAGGAAACTCTCTTAAATGAAATTTTAAGATCAATTTGAGAAAAATGTACTAAAAATGTACTGACATCCTATTAATGCCAGGCACTAGGCTGACCTCTGGGCTTTCACATTGTCCTTCCATTATTAGAACTGAAGCCTAGATTATTTGAAACAAAAAATAAACTTCAACATCAATCATTTATTGAAATTTACAAAGGAGCACAGTTTTACTTCACAATTGTACATTTTGTTTTTGTAATTTTTAGGACAAAATAGCTTGACTCTTCTGTCACACAATCGGTTGAAGGAAATGGCATTTAAGAGCATCGAACAATAATAAATATTTGATTAAATAAAAACTATGAGAAGAGAGTAGGGAGAAGGCCCCATGTCACTCATTGATGCATTTAACAAAATATTTGTCAGCTCCTAGGAGTTGCATTGTGTACAAAATGCACAATTCTTACTAAAGTTGGTAATACAGTAACTCACTTGAGCTGAATTTCTTTCCAGTCCTAAAGACACAGCCAAAAGTATTCAAAAAAGTGAGGGAAGAGTATTTTGTACTTTAACAAAAAGGGGAAGAGAAACAAATTTAAAAGAGGGAAAGTCATTTTTCGTTTATTAAAATAAGCATTCCTACACATTTTAGAAAATAAAGCAGTTGTGTACATGCTGTTAATTCAGATTTATTCATTTATTTATTTATTTTGAGACAGAGTCTCACTCCGTCACCCAGGCTGGAGTGCAGTGGTGCGATCTCGGCTCACTGCAATCCCTGCCTCCTGGGTTCAAGCGATTCTCCTGTCTCAGCTTCCAGAGTAGCTGGAACTACAGGCACATGCTACCACACACGGCCAATTTTTGAATTTTTAGTAGAGACAGGGTTTCACCGTGTTACCCAGGCTAGTCTTGAACTCCTGACTGCAAGTGATCTGCCCACTTTGGCCTCCCAAAGTGCTGAGATTACAGGCGTAATCCACCGCACATGGCTATTATTTGATTTTTGTTAGTTATCTCAAACTCCTATTTGGTCCTGAAATCGTTACGTTATTTCATCCTAAGGATACCATGAATCTTAAAATTCTTTGTCTTGGCTGCTAGAAACTTAGAACCAAATGTGCATGCAGCTTGTGTTTAGCAAATGTGCAAGCGTCACTGATTCATTTATTTATTTATTTATTCTGATATTGAATACCTATTATGATGCGTAATATGAGGTGCTACATATTTACTAGTAAAATAAATACAGTCCTAGCCTGAGTGGAGAAGTTCATCTTGTACCATTTAAGAGAGACATTAGATGAATAACCTCAAATGTGATAGAAGGATACAATGCAGTATGGTCACCAAGTCTTAGGTGATAGGAAGGCCTCTTTAAGAAACTGACTTTTCAGGCCAGGGAGAGTAGTTCACACCTGTAATCCCAGCACTTTGGGAGGCTGAGGCAGGTGGATCACCTGAGGTCAGGAGTTCAAGACCAGCCTGACCAACATGGCAAAAACCCTGTCTCCACTTAAAAAAAAAAAAAAAATTGTATATCTATATTAGCTGGATGTGGTGATGCACACTGTGATCCTAGCTACTCAGGAGGCTAAGGCAGGAGAATAGCTTGAATCCAGGAGGCAGAGGTTACGATGAGCTGAGATCAGGCCACTGCACTCCAGCCTGGGTGATAGACAAAGACTCCATCTCAAAAAAAAAAAAAGAAAGAAAGAAAAGAAAAAAGAAACTGACTTTTCCGTTGAAAGCTCAAAGCTGAGTTGTTGAGAGGAGTTTTCGAGTCCACGGGAACCCTTAATTTTTTTGCAGGTACCTGAGTTGAAAGAACCAGACCTACTTAAGGAAGTGGAAAAAGTCCAAAAAAAAGTTTTGATTCACAATGGGGATGACAGTGTATGGCAAGAATTGTGCAGATTAACTTTAGCTTCATACCGTTCTACTTATCCATTTAAATCTTGATTTTTAAATTCTTCCTTGAGCATAGTAATGTATAAACTCCCACATATTTCAGATTAGTCTATTTTTATTAAATAAAATGTCTGTGAAGTTTCCCCTCTAGAAAAAAGAAAAGCCTAGGATTTTAACCTATATTCTTGAGGCAGAGTGGGGAGGAATACAAAAACTTAATTATAATGCAAAGCAGATTTTATATATTTTGAAAATTTTAAGAATGTTGCTATGAGAGGCTAGATATAAACTGACAGGAGAGTTCTGGGAAGGCTTTACAGAGGACTGATACTTGATTTAGGCCTCAAAGTGTTTGAACAATCATGGGATAGAAGAAAATCCAAGTGAGAGAAGTAATATAAGGTAAAATACATGAGAACACAAATGTGTGTACTTTTTGTTATAAATACCAGGACCAACCTCCCACCTCTTGGTTATGATCCCCAAATTCCTGGGATACAGTAAATTGGGAAACAAAAAGAACAAATTTCAGCAGATTTTATTTTTATTATTTTATTTTTATTTTTTCTCTTCTTTGGTGAAGTGTCCAAATATTGCAGTATCCTTCATGAGCACTAGGGCTACCTGACTCTTGGAGCAGAGCCACAAACTTTCTCTACTGCGCCCTGCACTGCACCTGTGCCCTTGCTGAAAGAAGTTTCCCACAGACAGTTCTGGGACTCAAGGCCTGCAATCTGGATTCTTTGATCTCCCAGGGGGCTCCCTTGATGTGGTATAGTCCCACTTCCCCTAGGCGTAGGGATTTCTGAGGGCCAAACCATTGTGATTCCTGCTGCTGCTCTTCTGGTTCTAGCCACCCAGTGGGGCTGCCATTCTCCAGGATGGTGCTGGGGAATGTCTGGAAGGGATCCATGATAGGACCTGTCCTCTAATCTCCCAGTAGTGGGTACCAGTAGAAGCCCTGATGGGGGTGGCAGGGGAGTAATGTAGATTTTGTGAGATTTCCTTAGTTATAAATAGCCTCAATGTGTTGGTATTCTCAAATGCCAGCCGTAGTAGTAATATACTGGTCACATGGATAGACTCAAGACCTCCTGGTTAGCCAGATTGATGGTGGCAGTGGCTAACTGAGGTCATCCAAAACTTTTCTTCCTATGGGGAGCTGTGTTTTTGTGCCAAGAGATGCTGTAATGGACTGTGTCAGTTATCCTTCAGCCAGGAGGTAGTGCTTGCAAGAGTGTCAGCTGCAGTGATAGTGATGGGATTTGTGCTTCTCTTATGTTACCCAAGGTAGGTACTCTGGTGTCTCAGGCAAAGGGTAGGGTCATGGAACTCCCCAAAGTCCCTGCCCTTTGTGTTAAGATACTAGGGTAGATGGAGGTACAAAGCCAGGGGGTGGCTGGAACAGTCAAGTCCCACACTCTGACCTCCCACATGTCAGCCCAAGCAGCAGCTTCAGTGAAGATCAAAGGGCAGTTCTGTGGCCTGTGAGGGAACGTTCAAGGGAGGAGCACAGCTGCCTTTGTCCTGCAGAAGAATCCACTTGTCAAGGTACATCTCACTTGCAAGTGTTCCACCTGCAGCAGCTGGATGGCTTCCAGATAGCCTGTGCTCAGTACTCAAAACTGCCCCAGGCCATAAGCCTTCTCCGCCAACATGGGAACTGTGGCTTTCAGGCCACACCCCTCCCTCTCTACCTGCAAAGCTGGGGGTGCCACGGTCCTGTACCTGTGGCTATAGCACTTCCCACTTTTCTCAGTTCTCGCCAAAGTAGTTCATCCCTGTTCAAGATTATACTGTGAATCTCCATTGGGAGCTTCTTTCAACCTGTGACTGCTGCCTGAGTTAGCTGGCTGACTTCTGTGAGATCCCCTGTGAGATGGGATTTGGGGTGGCTTTCCTCATTCCCCACCAGAGTATGGGAGTGCATGCAAAGCATGTCCTGCTGCTGCTCTTTCTCATATACTCCTCACCACTCACTAAATCAGCTCCAGTGGTAGATAGGTGAGGCCTTTCTCCGTGGCCTGGATTGCCAGGTCTCCCAATCAGAGTATATGTCATGCAAGCAGCCTCTCCCCACTCATACTCTGAGTACTCACAGTTTTCCACCTGACTTAGGGCATAGGCTGCTGCCCACAGCTTCTTTCAAAGGGTCTATGGTTTTGTTTTGTTTTTTCAGTTTTCCTGTTAAATTCCTGTGTTGCTTCTTGGGAAAAAGTTCACAGCATGAACCTCTACACAGTATTTTGCCTTTCGAAGTGGGAAAGACAGGCTAACAATGCCTCAAATCCACCATTCTGGAAAAACAGAAGGCTGTATTAAATTAAAATGTCGTTCAAAGCATGGGATTTAGGAAACATAAACAACTAAGGATCAGGAAAAGTTGCTTTCACAAACAACCTACCTCATGGGCCCTGATAAGGATTAAAGGGGTAACAAAATGTACAAATTTTGAAGCCCAGAGACGCCACAGGTATCGCCTTTCCAAAACCAAGAAAATCTCACAATCAGAAAGAAAAACTGTATTAAGACAGATCTTAAAGAAAACCTGTTTGGAATTATATAACCATATATATATATATGTTATATATATATTACCAAACTTTTGTTGTTGTTGTTGTTGCTGTTTTGCCAGTTTCAGCTTTACTTTCTTTTGCTTTCATCTAGCTGCACTCAACTAATATAAGTCCTTTGGAATACTGTGTGGTACAAATACTCAAGGAACATCACTGGCTTATTATTGTTGTTGTTATTAATATTATATAAGCTTCTGAAGTACGCATCTTCCCATGTCTTCTTCCTATTCCACCACTTACAAATATAAAAGGGCAGCCACTAACATCTTCATAGGCTATGGTGGAGGAAATGTTATCAAAGACACAACTTGCTGCTGCAGCATGTACTCTTGGTCCTGAGAGGTTTCCAATAAAATCTTGTCCAATGGTGTATTAAGACTTGAAAACTTGAGTTGATTTCATTCTCTACATTGGATCTAATTTTTGTTATTATTATTTGAGACAAAGTCTCACTCTTGCCCTGGCTGGAGTGCAATGGCACTATCTTGGCTCACTGCAGCCTCCACCTTCCGGGTTCAAGTGATTCTCCTGCCTCAGCCTCTCAAGTAGCTGGGATTACAGGCACCTGCCACTTCAGCTGGCTAATTTTTGTATTTTTAGTGGAGACGGGGTTTTACCATATTGACCAGGCTGGTCTCAAACTCCTGACCTCAAATGATCCTCCCAACTTGGCTCTCAAAGTGCTGGGATTACAGGCATGAGCCACCATACCTTGTTATTATTTTAAGGTATGCAAGAAATTATAGGACATTATGCAACTGATGGACCAATGAAAACAAGTTATTCTGATTCTTTTTTTTTTACTTTGAACAATATTATATTCAAGGACATGCACACTCATTATAGCCCTCTACTTGATGAAATAGTATTTATTTAGATGAACAAGTAGAATTGGACTCCACATCTGCAGACAAGGCAGTCATAGAGGGTTTTTTTCTCATCCAGAAATCTGCTTTTTGGGAAATGTTTTGACGTATTGGCAATCACTCTGAGGGCAAATATTATGGGTAGTGATTATACCAATCCCAACTTGACTACCTCAGTCAAGTCAGGGATAAGGGTAGTCCTTTCTATATGCTTTAGTAGCAACTATATAGCGCAAGGTGGAACAATGTTTTTATAGAGATTTCTAATAGAAACTTTTCACATATATTTGCCATGTTTGTGATATTGCAAACTACCTTCTGGAAAAAGGGATTGATATTGCTATAGCTTCAATGTCCTCTCCAAAACTCATGTGAAATTTAATTGCCAATATAATAGTATTGGAAGGTAAGGCTGTTAACAGGTGATTAAGTCATGAGGGCTTTGTATTCATATGATATCAAGTAAATGGTTAGTTAGCACAGGAGTAGATTTCAGATAAAAGTAAGTATAGATTTATTTCCTCTCTCTTTTTCCCTCTTTCACCATGTGTTGCCTTCTGCCATGTTTTGAAGCAGCAAGAAGTCCCTCACCTTGGACTTCCCAGACTCCAGGACCAAATCTCCTTTCTTTCCAAATTACTAATTTGTGGTATTCTGTTATAGCAGCAGAAAATAGACTAACAAATAGATCTTAGTGGTATTTCCTTGTAAAATCACAATTTCTTCATTTCATCGTTTTCTCCTGCAAAAGAGGGAAATCGTCAAATGAATTGTAATGGATAGAAGACTTTATGCATGTAAAATCTGATGATTTGGTTTTCAGTCTTGCATCCTATTATATTATAACTATTCCCTGATCAAACTATAAACCCCATACGAAATATTTAAAAATATTAAATTTATATTTTCATGGAGAAAACACACTAGGTTTACCTTTCCTACCATTAGAATTATTTTCAGTAGGCTATAACAGACTGTAACTAGACAAAACTTATTGTAGGCCCTGAGCATTCTACTCAGTGTACAGCAGAAAATGTTACAAGTGTATGCCTGAGATATCGATCTCTTTTGCCTTTGGGGCATATGAATGAGGTTTGGGAAGTGAACGTCATTACTGAGACAGAAAGAGATCTGATAATTCATCCTGTGGTCCTTCTTTAGATATTCATTACCACCTGGACATCTATGCATTAGCTGGAATGGGCATACATTGTAATCCATCACAGACAAAGGGCCCATGAAGTTAGTGGAAAATTTTCAGATGTCCAAGAAGGACATAACAAAACCTAGTGAATTCAGAGGAAGGTAGTGGAGAAGAAATTAAAAGATGGGGCCTGCTTACTGGCACAGATCTAAATGACGGCCACAAATCTGTTTTCACAAATTTGAGATACATCTTTTTAGTTGCAGTGGGTGTGACTGTAAGTGACCTTAAACCCAGCAGCAGAAAGACTGCTGTAACAATGCATGTATATTCTACAAATTAGAGCTTCTTCAACATTTTGAAATATGTGATATTAAAAATTTTGCTTGAATTTTAAATTTATTTGCATCATTATAGTAAAGCTTAATATTTTATTGCCTTCATAAGGATAGAAAAGAAGAGCTTTTATTTAAATATAATTTCATTTCTTATAAACTTTGAATAGCTTTACAGACATTCACAAAATAATTATACCTATTGTATCAACAACATATCTAATCAATGGAGATTCTCAAGAATATAAAGAGAACTTGCTTAAAAGTCTCAATCAGGAATTGCAACTGACCATTTCAAACATAAAAATCAATTTGAAAAAAATTGCATTCATGAAGCAATCCTAATTTCTCTCTTTAAAAAATTGAGAATTTTAAATGTTGGGAATTTTATGTAAATTGAATATTTAATCATCTGTATTCATACTATCATACAAAGCAAGTGCAAAAGAAATTTTCTCACCACTTATATATATATGCCTCTTAAATGCTCTTTGGTTGACTGCCTGTGCTTCCCTCTGAAAAAGGGTGGAAAGTACTGCTCTAACACAGGCATTCTAACACAGTTAGCTAAGAAAAAGGGCAAAAGAAAGGGCATTGTGATTCAAATTAGTGTCCTAAATTTGTGTAAATAGGACTGGGAGAAAGTAAGTTAGCTAGTTAATCCTTATTTGTTCTTCCCTCTCAGCTTCATCTGTTTCTTCCCTTTCTCCCTTTCCTCAGCGTAGAGCTGATCTTTACTGACCGTTTTCAGCCTTGTTCCCTTGCCCTCCGGCGGCTTTCTTTTGAATTGACTAAGGGGAGACATTAGCAAGTAATCAGGAGAGCCGGAAGACAGAGGTGAAAGGTTTTTACTTTCCTGGTCTCTGCTAAGGTACCAGGATTCTGGTTCGTTCTTCTAGAAGTCCTGTAAAACATCCCCCACATTGAGGTAACACATATTACTCCTTGCAACCTTAGGGGCCTCCTGAGGTTGCTAATTCCTAGCTGCCTTAACACACCTTTTTGATTCCCTTAACCCTACCCATACTTCTGTAAATATACTCTATTAAATTGTCTTCAAAATCCCTGCTGAACGTGCTCTTGATTCCTGCCAAGAGCTTGACTGACAGTTGCCTGAACTGTCATCCATTCTTATTTTAATATAAGTTAGTGAGTCAATAGTGTCAATTTTTCAAAAAATGGTGAGTAGTCTAATACGGTAATTCCCAAATACTTGTCATTGCCATACAGTGTTGCCAATCTATGACAAAGTCATCACTGCTACAGTAATAAATGAAAAATATATGACAGAACAATGTGAAATGTTTTTATAAAGTAATGAATTAAATTGAAAGGGAAAAGCATTTCTTATAGTGTGCGAAATGGTGGAATTATTTGCTGATGGACTGAGATTGTGAAGACCTTAGAATAGCTTGCTAAAAAAGAGAGTCTGTGTTCAATTGACACTCCAACTTTATTGAGAATTTTGAAGCACAAGAATCATAAGAGTATATCTGTTATAAAGCAATGTAGAGAATTGATTACTACTAGCTGGAATGACTGAATACAGATGAAGGATCACTGTGAAGATATTGCAGTAGTCTTCATGAGCAAAATGATGGCTCACTACAGCAGTGGCAGAGGAAATATTAGGAATCTTCAGAGAGTGGTGCTCAGATTTGAAAATTTTGATTAAGAATCAACAAATCTTAATGGAGAGAAAAATGGAAAAGAATATTCTGCATTTTCTCATTTACGTGATTGGGTGAAGTCTCTTTACCTTTGGCATCGAATTAGTATTAATTTAGACTGGTGCCAATAATTAGGAAAAAGAAAACAAAATTCATAACAGAACATTGACTCAGTGGAAATTCTTATAAACTTGTTTGTTTAAAGGCCAGACTACTGTCGTTCCTCACACTCTTTAATATCCCCTGGATAGGAAAATTATATAATATGACAGATAATTAGTGGGATCTAAGGTATGCACAAAATGTCCAGAAGACATCTGTTTTTTGTTTTTTGGGTTTTTTTTTTCCTCAGCAATCAATGCTAGCTGAAAGCTTATTTTATTTTGGCAGTATCTTGTAATTATGTTAAAAATGACATATCTGAGAATTTATACAGAATGTAAAAACAAGATAGTTCTATCCACTAAAAAATGATTTTATGTTTTGGCTAAATTATCAATATGTTTTGTAGGTCTCCAATAATGTAGAACCTTATCTATAGATCCATTGCCTGCTCTGTGGTTGGGTTCAAACTGAGGAAAGAAAAGGATGTTAAAACAGCAGCAAGACCAACATCTGCATAGCATTTTGTTCTCTTTTCAGTTTGAGAGACTCTCGTGACTTATTAGTCGGTGCATAGAGTCTAAAGTCCTAGGTATGTTTTTATCTTTATATTTTGGCTCCACTTTATCTCTTTGGTTTTGATTTCTAACTTTTTTTCTAAATAACATTATATAATAAATTTCGAATAAATGAATAATGGGAAAAGTATAAAAAGCCTCCAGGTTTGCTTGGTTGGTTTTATTCTTGAGATTTAAAGGCAGACAGACTTAGTTCGAATTCTACCAGACAACATCTTGAATTCATGAGAGATGAGCTATTAAAAATGTGAATTAAAATATAAAAAAGGAAGAATTTAAACAAGAAATTATTCTCTTCCTTAAATAATCATCAGTTCAATGCCCAGAATCGGAGCATTTAATTTGAAACCTCTTGTATTGCTAATATTCAGAAACTACTTAAATACTTGAATTAGTTCCACTGGAAGGGGCTTTTATGACTTTTACCATTTTTACACTTTTTGCCACTGCTTTGTTACCTGTTTTGAAAAGAAAAAACAAACTATGTAAAGAAATAACAATGGCATTCATATTAACAGAAATTATTTTGAAACTACATGTTAATACCCAGATATGTTATAATATAGTATAGTATAATATAGTAATAAATGGGAAGAACTTACTGAGTAGATACTTGAACTAAATAAACTAAATTTATCTTGACTTTATTTTTCTCTTACAATAGATTTTTTTTCTAATGTTCAAACCACAAAGAAAAAAAGTATGGATCAGGCTCTGTTTTTTAACCTTTGAATGAGAAGCTGGATTTCATGTAGAAGAGTTCTATAATAATGTCTGTATGCCTTTATTTTTATCCAACAGTTATCAGTATGTTGTTATAAAAGTACCTGCCAGGAAGGACATTTTTTTTTTTCTGATTCAATAACTTTTTAAGTGTCTGTTGTTCCTATTTTCAAATCTCCAAAACTTTTATGTGAATTCTTTCGGCACATTTTTTTCATTATTTCCCAACCTCCCTTTTTTTCTGGGTGGCTGAAGTTTCCAGACATACAACCCAAAAGGTCTTAAGAGAATTAATATAAAAAATAAAGCTAAGAAAATTGAAAGTAAAGAAAAATATGCATGCACATTACCTGCATATAGATATGTAAACTCATTTTAATTTCCTTTAAAAGATAATAGATGAATCTAATTTTTCTTATTATTTGTTCACTAAGTAGCAATTATGATGTAAAAAGTATCAGGAAATTTTTTTTTAATCACTTCCAGACATAATCTGAGTTCTTAGATTGGGTTCGTCTGTTAATATCATTAATGTCAAGGAGCTTTTCCCCAGAGCTTCCTAGTATTTCAAAATAAACTTGCTGAAATAAGCCAAATAAGTGATATTTTCTAAAAAAATTGCAATATCACAGAGGCATTTTGTTAGAATGTAAAAATTCTTTCCAGTATTGTATTTATTAGTTAATTACCAAGTATAAAGGGAGGCTTTACAGAGAATCTAAGGGAACAGAGAGGTATTTAAAGTCCAAAGTACTATAGCTAGCATTTCTTTTCTATTTATTCTTCTGAATAGATTAATAAATGCTGTAATTTCTGAATTTGCATATACTATTTAAACAGATACGAGTGAAAGCTCCTACTTGCGTTTTTTGTTTTTGAGACATGGTCACACTCTGCTACCCAGACTAGATACAGTGATGTAATCTCAGCTTACTGCAACCTTCCACCTCCTGGGTTCAAATGATTCTCATGCTTCATCCTCTCAAGTTGCTGGGAATATAGTTGTGCACCACCACACCTGGCTAAATTTTTTGTATTTTTAGTAGAGACAGGGTTTCGCCATGTTGGCCAGGCTACTCTCGAACCCCTGGGCTCAAAGTGACCTCCCTGCCTAAGCCTCCCAAAGTACTGGGATTACAGGTCTGAGCCACCACTACCAGCTGCCTATTTCTTGTCATCTTGGAATACAATTTGTCTTCACTTTCCCTCTTGTTGATATAACTAGAATTTTCTATTTTATAGATGCTGTACGTAGAGAAGGAGAAGTACACAACAGAGCAATATCACTGTTACTAGGATGTTGGTTGTACCTGGATCCATTCAAAGACGTTTTGTATTCATAGCCAATTCTGCATATTATAAAATGCCAAGAGTTTAGAACAAATCTAAATTACTGAGAGAACTGTAGGGTAGAAGGAGAAATGTAGCAATAATAATAAAGGCAAGATTTAAAATATACATATATACATATAAAATAAATTTATCAGGCTAAATTTGTTATTTAGTGGGATATATTGAGAAAATTTTCAGAGAGATGTTGTTCTAGGTAATAATCTCATTAAAATATTACAGAGTTAGGGATCACAGTCAATGATATAATTCCAAACAAAGAATGTCAAATTTTATAGTGAAAATTTTTCTTAGTCAAAATTGTAAATTTTGAATTGTGACATTATACATTTTTTTTTCTAGTTCAGATGAAGTTTTCTGTCTTGGTATTCTTAGTTGCAATAAGCAGTAATGGTTTTATTTTCCTTATTTACTGAAAAAAAAAACTATTTGGCATCCCTGTCTTCTGCTCAACCAGAATATCATGTAAAATCTGTAATTGTGTATAATGAGAAGTTATTAAGGGAAATGCTAAGTTCTTCTCTAGCTCTCTGATGTGATCATTTTAATTAGTTTGTTTACAGATTTAAGTTTTAAAAAAAAGAGCTTAATTTAATTTTAGCAGAATGACTTAATGTCTCTACAGTATGCTTTGGGATCAGTTTACCTTTTGTTGCCTATACTGGCTGCCAAATTTTTCCCTTTTTATGCTCTATAATTTAAAGTTTAGTGTACACCAAATCTAGCACTTGTATTCTCGAATTCCGAGTATTTTCAACTTTAAATTTGTCTATGTGTTTTTGAATTTTGTAATCTCATTTGATGTATAATCAAGGAACATAAACTATGAATGTTAATCTGATACCCAGATGACTGGGAGTCAAAAGGACTTCTGACAGCATTAAAGAAAATATGCAACTAAAACTTTTAAAACAAAAATCTATTTTGAGAAAGACCGGGTATTTTAGAAACAGAGAGTAATATGACATTTGCTCTGTTATATTGTATTTTTATGGCATTTCTTTTAGAATTTAATACAGAAAGCAAAAGCCTACTTCATACACTGTCCACAGTAAATGACTTAATTAGGTGGTATTGACACACAGCTTGCTTTGTCATTATTAAAAAGTTCTC